>OZ002742.1:168170927-168438965 GCA_963924295.1 Dioctria rufipes | reverse complement strand
GGGGAATATAACTGTAAAATATTTCTGACCGGAACTTGCTAGTTTCAGAAATATGCCACAAAAACCTTTCGTGTGTGTCCTGATTTCAGGTGGCCTTTCCTATGCAGTCTTTTTGCTCTATTTTAAAAACTAGACATCTTCTTAGCAAAATTCCTTTTTATATCGTTTTGTATTCCTTTCCCCGTTAAAATAAGCCCTCTATCGTTAAAATCGGTGAGAACTTATTTTTTGAATGAAAAAAGTGCAAAGGCTTTTTTCGCGAATTTTCGATTAAAATTTTTTGTCACCGATTTTGACGAGTGAGCACTCGTTGGACGCGGAATAATGAGGGGAATATAACTGTAAAATATTTCTGACCGGAACTTGCTAGTTTCAGAAATATACCACAAAAACCTTTCGTGTGTGTCCTGATTTCAGGTGGCCTTTCCTATGCAGTCTTTTTGCTCTATTTTAAAAACTAGACATCTTTTTAGCAAAATTCCTTTTTATATCATTTTGTATTCCTTTCCCCGTTAAAATAAGCCCTCGATCGTTAAAATCGGTGAGAACTTATTTTTTGAATGAAAAAAGTGCAAAGGCTATATATAGTCCATGCTTTTTTCGCGAATTTTTGAAATTTTTTGTCACCGATTTTGACGAATGAGCACTCGTTGGACGCGGAATAATGAGGGGAATATAACTGTAAAATATTTCTGACCGGAACTTGCTAGTTTCAGAAATATGCCACAAAAACCTTTCGTGTGTGTCCTGATTTCAGGTGGCCTTTCCTATGCAGTATTTTTGCTCTATTTTAAAAACTAGACATCTTTTTAGCAAAATTCCTCTTTATATCGTTTTGTAATCCTTTCCCCGTTAAAATAAGCCCTCTATCGTTAAAATCGGTGAGAACTTATTTTTTGAATGAAAAAAGTGCAAAGGCTATAGTCCATGCTTTTTTCGCGAATTTTCGATTAAAATCTTTTGTCACCGATTTTGACGAATGAGCATTCGTTGGACGCGGAATAATGAGGGGAATATAACTGTAAAATATTTCTGACCGGAACTTGCTAGTTTCAGAAATATGCCACAAAAACCTTTCGTGTGTGTCCTGATTTCAGGTGGCCTTTCCTATGCAGTCTTTTTGCTCTATTTTAAAAACTAGACATCTTTTTAGCAAAATTCCTTTTTATATCGTTTTGTATTCCTTTCCCCGTTAAAATAAGCCCTCTATCGTTAAAATCGGTGAGAACTTATTTTTTGAATGAAAAAAGTGCAAAGGCTTTTTTCGCGAATTTTCGATTAAAATTTTTTGTCACCGATTTTGACGAATGAGCACTCGTTGGACGCGGAATAATGAGGGGAATATAACTGTAAAATATTTCTGACCGGAACTTGCTAGTTTCAGAAATATGCCACAAAAACCTTTCGTGTGTGTCCTGATTTCAGGTGGCCTTTCCTATGCAGTCTTTTTGCTCTATTTTAAAAACTAGACATCTTTTTAGCAAAATTCCTTTTGATATCGTTTTATATTCCTTTCCCCGTTAAAATAAGCCCTCTATCGTTAAAATCGGTGAGAACTTATTTTTTGAATGAAAAAAGTGCAAAGGCTTTTTTCGCGAATTTTCGATTAAAATTTTTTGTCACCGATTTTGACGAATGAGCACTCGTTGGACGCGGAATAATGAGGGGAATATAACTGTAAAATATTTCTGATCGGAACTTGCTAGTTTCAGAAATAT
The DNA here is from genome assembly GCA_963924295.1 of Dioctria rufipes. NCBI lineage: Eukaryota > Metazoa > Arthropoda > Insecta > Diptera > Asilidae > Dioctria > Dioctria rufipes. Next base: position 168,437,247 of record OZ002742.1, on the reverse strand, counting down.
GCCACAAAAACCTTTCGTGTGTGTCCTGATTTCAGGTGGCCTTTCCTATGCAGTCTTTTTGCTCTATTTTAAAAACTAGACATCTTTTTAGCAAAATTCCTTTTTATATCGTTTTGTATTCCTTTCCCCGTTAAAATAAGCCCTCTATCGTTAAAATCGGTGAGAACTTATTTTTTGAATGAAAAAAGTGCAAAGGCTTTTTTCGCGAATTTTCGATTAAAATTTTTTGTCACCGATTTTGACGAATGAGCACTCGTTGGACGCGGAATAATGAGGGAAATATAATTCTAAAATATTTCTGACCGGAACTTGCTAGTTTCAGAAATATGCCACAAAAACCTTTCGTGTGTGTCCTGATTTCAGGTGGCCTTTCCTATGCAGTCTTTTTGCTCTATTTTAAAAACTAGACATCTTTTTAGCAAAATTCCTCTTTATATCGTTTTGTATTCCTTTCCCCGTTAAAATAAGCCCTCTATCGTTAAAATCGGTGAGAACTTATTTTTTGAATGAAAAAAGTGCAAAGGCTATAGTCCATGCTTTTTTCGCGAATTTTCGATTAAAATTTTTTGTCACCGATTTTGACGCATGAGCACTCGTTGGACGCGGAATAATTAGGGGAATATAACTGTAAAATATTTCTGACCGGAACTTGCTAGTTTCAGAAATATGCCACAAAAACCTTTCGTGTGTGTCCTGATTTCAGGTGCCCTTTCCTATGCAGTCTTTTTGCTCTATTTTAAAAACTAGACATCTTTTTAGCAAAATTCCTTTTTATATCGTTTTGTATTCCTTTCCCCGTTAAAATAAGCCCTCTATCGTTAAAATCGGTGAGAACTTATTTTTTGAATGAAAAAAGTGCAAAGGCTATAGTCCATGCTTTTTTTCGCGAATTTTCGATTAAAATTTTTTGTCACCGATTTTGACGAATGAGCACTCGTTGGACGCGGAATAATTAGGGGAATATAACTGTAAAATATTTCTGACCGGAACTTCCTAGTTTCAGAAATATGCCACAAAAACCTTTAGTGTGTGTCCTGATTTCAGGTGGCCTTTCCTATGCAGTCTTTTTGCTCTATTTTAAAAACTAGACATCTTTTTAGCAAAATTCCTTTTTATATCGTTTTGTATTCCTTTCCCCGTTAAAATAAGCCCTCTATCGTTAAAATCGGTGAGAACTTATTTTTTGAATGAAAAAAGTGCAAAGGCTATAGTCCATGCTTTTTTCGCGAATTTTCGATTAAAATTTTTTGTCACCGATTTTGACGAATGATCACTCGTTGGACGCGGAATAATTAGGGGAATATAACTGTAAAATATTTCTGACCGGAACTTCCTAGTTTCAGAAATATGCCACAAAAACCTTTAGTGTGTGTCCTGATTTCAGGTGGCTTTCCTATGTAGTCTTTTTGCTCTATTTTAAAAACTAGACATCTTTTTAGCAAAATTCCTTTTTATATCGTTTTGTATTCCTTTCCCCGTTAAAATAAGCCCTCTATCGTTAAAATCGGTGAGAACTTATTTTTTGAATGAAAAAAGTGCAAAAGCTATAGTCCATGCTTTTTTTCGCGAATTTTCGATTAAAATTTTTTGTCACCGATTTTGACGAATGAGCACTCGTTGGACGCGGAATAATTAGGGGAATATAACTGTAAAATATTTCTGACCGGAACTTCCTAGTTTCAGAAATATGCCACAAAAACCTTTAGTGTGTGTCCTGATTTCAGGTGGCTTTCCTATGCAGTCTTTTTGCTCTATTTTAAAAACTAGACATCTTTTTAGCAAAATTCCTTTTTATATCGTTTTGTATTCCTTTCCCCGTTAAAATAAGCCCTCTATCGTTAAAATCGGTGAGAACTTATTTTTTGAATGAAAAAAGTGCAAAGGCTATAGTCCATGCTTTTTTCGCGAATTTTCGATTAAAATTTTTTGTCACCGATTTTGACGAATGATCACTCGTTGGACGCGGAATAATTAGGGGAATATAACTGTAAAATATTTCTGACCGGAACTTCCTAGTTTCAGAAATATGCCACAAAAACCTTTAGTGTGTGTCCTGATTTCAGGTGGCTTTCCTATGCAGTCTTTTTGCTCTATTTTAAAAACTAGACATCTTTTTAGCAAAATTCCTTTTTATATCGTTTTGTATTCCTTTCCCCGTTAAAATAAGCCCTCTATCGTTAAAATCGGTGAGAACTTATTTTTTGAATGAAAAAAGTGCAAAAGCTATAGTCCATGCTTTTTTTCGCGAATTTTCGATTAAAATTTTTTGTCACCGATTTTGACGAATGAGCACTCGTTGGACGCGGAATAATTAGGGGAATATAACTGTAAAATATTTCTGACCGGAACTTCCTAGTTTCAGAAATATGCCACAAAAACCTTTAGTGTGTGTCCTGATTTCAGGTGGCTTTCCTATGCAGTCTTTTTGCTCTATTTTAAAAACTAGACATCTTTTTAGCAAAATTCCTTTTTATGTCGTTTTGTATTCCTTTCCCCGTTAAAATAAGCCCTCTATCGTTAAAATCGGTGAGAACTTATTTTTTGAATGAAAAAAGTGCAAAGGCTATAGTCCATGCTTTTTTCGCGAATTTTCGATTAAAATTTTTTGTCACCGATTTTGACGAATGAGCACTCGTTGGACGCGGAATAATGAGGGAAATATAATTGTAAAATATTTCTGACCGGAACTTGCTAGTTTCAGAAATATGCCACAAAAACCTTTCGTGTGTGTCCTGATTTCAGGTGGCCTTTCCTATGCAGTCTTTTTGCTCTATTTTAAAAACTAGACATCTTTTTAGCAAAATTCCTCTTTATATCGTTTTGTATTCCTTTCCCCGTTAAAATAAGCCCTCTATCGTTAAAATCGGTGAGAACTTATTTTTTGAATGAAAAAAGTGCAAAGGCTATAGTCCATGCTTTTTTCGCGAATTTTCGATTAAAATTTTTTGTCACCGATTTTGACGCATGAGCACTCGTTGGACGCGGAATAATTAGGGGAATATAACTGTAAAATATTTCTGACCGGAACTTGCTAGTTTCAGAAATATGCCACAAAAACCTTTCGTGTGTGTCCTGATTTCAGGTGCCCTTTCCTATGCAGTCTTTTTGCTCTATTTTAAAAACTAGACATCTTTTTAGCAAAATTCCTTTTTATGTCGTTTTGTATTCCTTTCCCCGTTAAAATAAGCCCTCTATCGTTAAAATCGGTGAGAACTTATTTTTTGAATGAAAAAAGTGCAAAGGCTATAGTCCATGCTTTTTTCGCGAATTTTCGATTAAAATTTTTTGTCACCGATTTTGACGAATGAGCACTCGTTGGACGCGGAATAATGAGGGAAATATAATTCTAAAATATTTCTGACCGGAACTTGCTAGTTTCAGAAATATGCCACAAAAACCTTTCGTGTGTGTCCTGATTTCAGGTGGCCTTTCCTATGCAGTCTTTTTGCTCTATTTTAAAAACTAGACATCTTTTTAGCAAAATTCCTCTTTATATCGTTTTGTATTCCTTTCCCCGTTAAAATAAGCCCTCTATCGTTAAAATCGGTGAGAACTTATTTTTTGAATGAAAAAAGTGCAAAGGCTATAGTCCATGCTTTTTTCGCGAATTTTCGATTAAAATTTTTTGTCACCGATTTTGACGCATGAGCACTCGTTGGACGCGGAATAATTAGGGGAATATAACTGTAAAATATTTCTGACCGGAACTTGCTAGTTTCAGAAATATGCCACAAAAACCTTTCGTGTGTGTCCTGATTTCAGGTGCCCTTTCCTATGCAGTCTTTTTGCTCTATTTTAAAAACTAGACATCTTTTTAGCAAAATTCCTTTTTATATCGTTTTGTATTCCTTTCCCCGTTAAAATAAGCCCTCTATCGTTAAAATCGGTGAGAACTTATTTTTTGAATGAAAAAAGTGCAAAGGCTATAGTCCATGCTTTTTTTCGCGAATTTTCGATTAAAATTTTTTGTCACCGATTTTGACGAATGAGCACTCGTTGGACGCGGAATAATTAGGGGAATATAACTGTAAAATATTTCTGACCGGAACTTCCTAGTTTCAGAAATATGCCACAAAAACCTTTAGTGTGTGTCCTGATTTCAGGTGGCCTTTCCTATGCAGTCTTTTTGCTCTATTTTAAAAACTAGACATCTTTTTAGCAAAATTCCTTTTTATATCGTTTTGTATTCCTTTCCCCGTTAAAATAAGCCCTCTATCGTTAAAATCGGTGAGAACTTATTTTTTGAATGAAAAAAGTGCAAAGGCTATAGTCCATGCTTTTTTCGCGAATTTTCGATTAAAATTTTTTGTCACCGATTTTGACGAATGATCACTCGTTGGACGCGGAATAATTAGGGGAATATAACTGTAAAATATTTCTGACCGGAACTTCCTAGTTTCAGAAATATGCCACAAAAACCTTTAGTGTGTGTCCTGATTTCAGGTGGCTTTCCTATGTAGTCTTTTTGCTCTATTTTAAAAACTAGACATCTTTTTAGCAAAATTCCTTTTTATATCGTTTTGTATTCCTTTCCCCGTTAAAATAAGCCCTCTATCGTTAAAATCGGTGAGAACTTATTTTTTGAATGAAAAAAGTGCAAAAGCTATAGTCCATGCTTTTTTTCGCGAATTTTCGATTAAAATTTTTTGTCACCGATTTTGACGAATGAGCACTCGTTGGACGCGGAATAATTAGGGGAATATAACTGTAAAATATTTCTGACCGGAACTTCCTAGTTTCAGAAATATGCCACAAAAACCTTTAGTGTGTGTCCTGATTTCAGGTGGCTTTCCTATGCAGTCTTTTTGCTCTATTTTAAAAACTAGACATCTTTTTAGCAAAATTCCTTTTTATATCGTTTTGTATTCCTTTCCCCGTTAAAATAAGCCCTCTATCGTTAAAATCGGTGAGAACTTATTTTTTGAATGAAAAAAGTGCAAAGGCTATAGTCCATGCTTTTTTTCGCGAATTTTCGATTAAAATTTTTTGTCACCGATTTTGACGAATGAGCACTCGTTGGACGCGGAATAATGAGGGGAATATAACTGTAAAATATTTCTGACCGGAACTTCCTAGTTTCAGAAATATGCCACAAAAACCTTTAGTGTGTGTCCTGATTTCAGGTGGCCTTTCCTATGCAGTCTTTTTGCTCTATTTTAAAAACTAGACATCTTTTTAGCAAAATTCCTTTTTATATCGTTTTGTATTCCTTTCCCCGTTAAAATAAGCCCTCTATCGTTAAAATCGGTGAGAACTTATTTTTTGAATGAAAAAAGTGCAAAGGCTATAGTCCATGCTTTTTTCGCGAATTTTCGATTAAATTTTTTTGTCACCGATTTTGACGAATGATCACTCGTTGGACGCGGAATAATTAGGGGAATATAACTGTAAAATATTTCTGACCGGAACTTCCTAGTTTCAGAAATATGCCACAAAAACCTTTAGTGTGTGTCCTGATTTCAGGTGGCTTTCCTATGCAGTCTTTTTGCTCTATTTTAAAAACTAGACATCTTTTTAGCAAAATTCCTTTTTATATCGTTTTGTATTCCTTTCCCCGTTAAAATAAGCCCTCTATCGTTAAAATCGGTGAGAACTTATTTTTTGAATGAAAAAAGTGCAAAGGCTATAGTCCATGCTTTTTTCGCGAATTTTCGATTAAAATTTTTTGTCACCGATTTTGACGAATGAGCACTCGTTGGACGCGGAATAATGAGGGAAATATAATTGTAAAATATTTCTGACCGGAACTTGCTAGTTTCAGAAATATGCCACAAAAACCTTTCGTGTGTGTCCTGATTTCAGGTGGCCTTTCCTATGCAGTCTTTTTGCTCTATTTTAAAAACTAGACATCTTTTTAGCAAAATTCCTCTTTATATCGTTTTGTATTCCTTTCCCCGTTAAAATAAGCCCTCTATCGTTAAAATCGGTGAGAACTTATTTTTTGAATGAAAAAAGTGCAAAGGCTATAGTCCATGCTTTTTTCGCGAATTTTCGATTAAAATTTTTTGTCACCGATTTTGACGCATGAGCACTCGTTGGACGCGGAATAATTAGGGGAATATAACTGTAAAATATTTCTGACCGGAACTTGCTAGTTTCAGAAATATGCCACAAAAACCTTTCGTGTGTGTCCTGATTTCAGGTGCCCTTTCCTATGCAGTCTTTTTGCTCTATTTTAAAAACTAGACATCTTTTTAGCAAAATTCCTTTTTATATCGTTTTGTATTCCTTTCCCCGTTAAAATAAGCCCTCTATCGTTAAAATCGGTGAGAACTTATTTTTTGAATGAAAAAAGTGCAAAGGCTTTTTTCGCGAATTTTCGATTAAAATTTTTTGTCACCGATTTTGACGAATGAGCACTCGTTGGACGCGGAATAATTAGGGGAATATAACTGTAAAATGTTTCTGACCGGAACTTGCTAGTTTCAGAAATATGCCACAAAAACCTTTCGTGTGTGTCCTGATTTCAGGTGGCCTTTCCTATGCAGTCTTTTTGCTCTATTTTAAAAACTAGACATCTTTTTAGCAAAATTCCTTTTTATATCGTTTTGTATTCCTTTCCCCGTTAAAATAAGCCCTCTATCGTTAAAATCGGTGAGAACTTATTTTTTGAATGAAAAAAGTGCAAAGGCTTTTTTCGCGAATTTTCGATTAAAATTTTTTGTCACCGATTTTGACGAATGAGCACTCGTTGGACGCGGAATAATTAGGGGAATATAACTGTAAAATATTTCTGGCCGGAACTTGCTAGTTTCAGAAATATGCCACAAAAACCTTTCGTGTGTGTCCTGATTTCAGGTGGCCTTTCCTATGCAGTCTTTTTGCTCTATTTTAAAAACTAGACATCTTTTTAGCAAAATTCCTTTTTATATCGTTTTGTATTCCTTTCCCCGTTAAAATAAGCCCTCTATCGTTAAAATCGGTGAGAACTTACTTTTTGAATGAAAAAAGTGCAAAGGCTATAGTCCATGCTTTTTTCGCGAATTTTCGATTAAAATTTTTTGTCACCGATTTTGACGAATGAGCACTCGTTGGACGCGGAATAATAAGGGGAATATAACTGTCAAATATTTCTGACCGGAACTTGCTAGTTTCAGAAATATGCCACAAAAACCTTTCGTGTGTGTCCTGATTTCAGGTGGCCTTTCCTATGCAGTCTTTTTGCTCTATTTTAAAAACTAGACATCTTTTTAGCAAAATTCCTTTTTATATCGTTTTGTATTCCTTTCCCCGTTAAAATAAGCCCTCTATCGTTAAAATCGGTGAGAACTTATTTTTTGAATGAAGAAAGTGCAAAGGCTATATATAGTCCATGCTTTTTTCGCGAATTTTCGATTAAAATTTTTTGTCACCGATTTTGACGAATGAGCACTCGTTGGACGCGGAATAATTAGGGGAATATAACTGTAAAATATTTCTGGCCGGAACTTGCTAGTTTCAGAAATATGCCACAAAAACCTTTCGTGTGTGTCCTGATTTCAGGTGGCCTTTCCTATGCAGTCTTTTTGCTCTATTTTAAAAACTAGACATCTTTTTAGCAAAATTCCTTTTTATATCGTTTTGTATTCCTTTCCCCGTTAAAATAAGCCCTCTATCGTTAAAATCGGTGAGAACTTACTTTTTGAATGAAAAAAGTGCAAAGGCTATAGTCCATGCTTTTTTCGCGAATTTTCGATTAAAATTTTTTGTCACCGATTTTGACGAATGAGCTCTCGTTGGACGCAGAATAATTAGGGGAATATAACTGTAAAATATTTATGACCGGAACTTGCTAGTTTCAGAAATATGCCACAAAAACGTTTCGTGTGTGTCCTGATTTCAGGTGGCCTTTCCTATGCAGTCTTTTTGCTCTATTTTAAAAACTAGACATCTTTTTAGCAAAATTCCTTTTTATATCGTTTTGTATTCCTTTCCCCGTTAAAATAAGCCCTCTATCGTTAAAATCGGTGAGAACTTATTTTTTTGAATGAAAAAAGTGCAAAGGCTTTTTTCGCGAATTTTCGATTAAAATTTTTTGTCACCGATTTTGACGAATGAGCACTCGTTGGACGCGGAATAATGAGGGGAATATAACTGTAAAATATTTCTGACCGGAACTTGCTAGTTTCAGAAATATGCCACAAAAACCTTTCGTGTGTGTCCTGATTTCAGGTGGCCTTTCCTATGCAGTCTTTTTGCTCTATTTTAAAAACTAGACATCTTTTTAGCAAAATTCCTTTTTATATCGTTTTGTATTCCTTTCGCCGTTAAAATAAGCCCTCTATCGTTAAATTCGGTGAGAACTTATTTTTTGAATGAAAAAAGTGCAAAGGTATAGTCCATGCTTCTTTCGCGAATTTTCGATTAAAATGTTTTGTCACCGATTTTGACGAATGAGCACTCGTTGGACGCGGAATAATGAGGGGAATATAACTGTAAAATATTTCTGACCGGAACTTGCTAGTTTCAGAAATATGCCACAAAAACCTTTCGTGTGTGTCCTGATTTCAGGTGGCCTTTCCTATGCAGTCTTTTTGCTCTATTTTAAAAACTAGACATCTTCTTAGCAAAATTCCTTTTTATATCGTTTTGTATTGCTTTCCCCGTTAAAATAAGCCCTCTATCGTTAAATTCGGTGAGAACTTATTTTTTGAATGAAAAAAGTGCAAAGGCTATAGTCCATGCTTTTTTCGCGAATTTTCGATTAAAATTTTTTGTCACCGATTTTGACGAATGAGCACTCGTTGGACGCGGAATAATGAGGGGAATATAACTGTAAAATATTTCTGACCGGAACTTGCTAGTTTCAGAAATATGCCACAAAAACCTTTCGTGTGTGTCCTGATTTCAGGTGGCCTTTCCTATGCAGTCTTTTTGCTCTATTTTAAAAACTAGACATCTTTTTAGCAAAATTCCTTTTTATATCGTTTTATATTCCTTTCCCCGTTAAAATAAGCCCTCTATCGTTAAAATCGGTGAGAACTTATTTTTTGAATGAAAAAAGTGCGAAGGCTTTTTTCGCGAATTTTCGATTAAAATTTTTTGTCACCGATTTTGACGAATGAGCACTCGTTGGACGCGGAATAATGAGGGGAATATAACTGTAAAATATTTCTGACCGGAACTTGCTAGTTTCAGAAATATGCCACAAAAACCTTTCGTGTGTGTCCTGATTTCAGGTGGCCTTTCCTATGCAGTCTTTTTGCTCTATTTTAAAAACTAGATATCTTCTTAGCAAAATTCCTTTTTATATCGTTTTGTATTGCTTTCCCCGTTAAAATAAGCCCTCTATCGTTAAATTCGGTGAGAACTTATTTTTTGAATGAAAAAAGTGCAAAGGCTATAGTCCATGCTTTTTTCGCGAATTTTCGATTAAAATTTTTTGTCACCGATTTTGACGAATGAGCACTCGTTGGACGCGGAATAATGAGGGGAATATAACTGTAAAATATTTCTGACCGGAACTTGCTAGTTTCAGAAATATGCCACAAAAACCTTTCGTGTGTGTCCTGATTTCAGGTGGCCTTTCCTATGCAGTCTTTTTGCTCTATTTTAAAAACTAGACATCTTTTTAGCAAAATTCCTTTTTATATCGTTTTGTATTCCTTTCCCCGTTAAAATAAGCCCTCCATCGTTAAATTCGGTGAGAACTTATTTTTTGAATGAAAAAAGTGCAAAGGTATAGTCCATGCTTCTTTCGCGAATTTTCGATTAAAATGTTTTGTCACCGATTTTGACGAATGAGCACTCGTTGGACGCGGAATAATGAGGGGAATATAACTGTAAAATATTTCTGACCGGAACTTGCTAGTTTCAGAAATATGCCACAAAAACCTTTCGTGTGTGTCCTGATTTCAGGTGGCCTTTCCTATGCAGTCTTTTTGCTCTATTTTAAAAACTAGACATCTTCTTAGCAAAATTCCTTTTTATATCGTTTTGTATTCCTTTCCCCGTTAAAATAAGCCCTCTATCGTTAAAATCGGTGAGAACTTATTTTTTGAATGAAAAAAGTGCAAAGGCTTTTTTCGCGAATTTTCGATTAAAATTTTTTGTCACCGATTTTGACGAGTGAGCACTCGTTGGACGCGGAATAATGAGGGGAATATAACTGTAAAATATTTCTGACCGGAACTTACTAGTTTCAGAAATATACCACAAAAACCTTTCGTGTGTGTCCTGATTTCAGGTGGCCTTTCCTATGCAGTCTTTTTGCTCTATTTTAAAAACTAGACATCTTTTTAGCAAAATTCCTTTTTATATCATTTTGTATTCCTTTCCCCGTTAAAATAAGCCCTCGATCGTTAAAATCGGTGAGAACTTATTTTTTGAATGAAAAAAGTGCAAAGGCTATATATAGTCCATGCTTTTTTCGCGAATTTTTGAAATTTTTTGTCACCGATTTTGACGAATGAGCACTCGTTGGACGCGGAATAATGAGGGGAATATAACTGTAAAATATTTCTGACCGGAACTTGCTAGTTTCAGAAATATGCCACAAAAACCTTTCGTGTGTGTCCTGATTTCAGGTGGCCTTTCCTATGCAGTATTTTTGCTCTATTTTAAAAACTAGACATCTTTTTAGCAAAATTCCTCTTTATATCGTTTTGTAATCCTTTCCCCGTTAAAATAAGCCCTCTATCGTTAAAATCGGTGAGAACTTATTTTTTGAATGAAAAAAGTGCAAAGGCTATAGTCCATGCTTTTTTCGCGAATTTTCGATTAAAATCTTTTGTCACCGATTTTGACGAATGAGCATTCGTTGGACGCGGAATAATGAGGGGAATATAACTGTAAAATATTTCTGACCGGAACTTGCTAGTTTCAGAAATATGCCACAAAAACCTTTCGTGTGTGTCCTGATTTCAGGTGGCCTTTCCTATGCAGTCTTTTTGCTCTATTTTAAAAACTAGACATCTTTTTAGCAAAATTCCTTTTTATATCGTTTTGTATTCCTTTCCCCGTTAAAATAAGCCCTCTATCGTTAAAATCGGTGAGAACTTATTTTTTGAATGAAAAAAGTGCAAAGGCTTTTTTCGCGAATTTTCGATTAAAATTTTTTGTCACCGATTTTGACGAATGAGCACTCGTTGGACGCGGAATAATGAGGGGAATATAACTGTAAAATATTTCTGACCGGAACTTGCTAGTTTCAGAAATATGCCACAAAAACCTTTCGTGTGTGTCCTGATTTCAGGTGGCCTTTCCTATGCAGTCTTTTTGCTCTATTTTAAAAACTAGACATCTTTTTAGCAAAATTCCTTTTGATATCGTTTTATATTCCTTTCCCCGTTAAAATAAGCCCTCTATCGTTAAAATCGGTGAGAACTTATTTTTTGAATGAAAAAAGTGCAAAGGCTTTTTTCGCGAATTTTCGATTAAAATTTTTTGTCACCGATTTTGACGAATGAGCACTCGTTGGACGCGGAATAATGAGGGGAATATAACTGTAAAATATTTCTGATCGGAACTTGCTAGTTTCAGAAATATGCCACAAAAACCTTTCGTGTGTGTCCTGATTTCAGGTGGCCTTTCCTATGCAGTCTTTTTGCTCTATTTTAAAAACTAGACATCTTTTTAGCAAAATTCCTTTTTATATCGTTTTGTATTCCTTTCCCCGTTAAAATAAGCCCTCTATCGTTAAAATCGGTGAGAACTTATTTTTTGAATGAAAAAAGTGCAAAGGCTTTTTTCGCGAATTTTCGATTAAAATTTTTTGTCACCGATTTTGACGAATGAGCACTCGTTGGACGCGGAATAATGAGGGGAATATAACTGTAAAATATTTCTGACCGGAACTTGCTAGTTTCAGAAATATGCCACAAAAACCTTTCGTGTGTGTCCTGATTTCAGGTGGCCTTTCCTATGCAGTCTTTTTGCTCTATTTTAAAAACTAGACATCTTTTTAGCAAAATTCCTTTTGATATCGTTTTATATTCCTTTCCCCGTTAAAATAAGCCCTCTATCGTTAAAATCGGTGAGAACTTATTTTTTGAATGAAAAAAGTGCAAAGGCTTTTTTCGCGAATTTTCGATTAAAATTTTTTGTCACCGATTTTGACGAATGAGCACTCGTTGGACGCGGAATAATGAGGGGAATATAACTGTAAAATATTTCTGATCGGAACTTGCTAGTTTCAGAAATATGCCACAAAAACCTTTCGTGTGTGTCCTGATTTCAGGTGGCCTTTCCTATGCAGTCTTTTTGCTCTATTTTAAAAACTAGACATCTTTTTAGCAAAATTCCTTTTTATATCGTTTTGTATTCCTTTCCCCGTTAAAATAAGCCCTCTATCGTTAAAATCGGTGAGAACTTATTTTTTGAATGAAAAAAGTGCAAAGGCTTTTTTCGCGAATTTTCGATTAAAATTTTTTGTCACCGATTTTGACGAATGAGCACTCGTTGGACGCGGAATAATGAGGGGAATATAACTGTAAAATATTTCTGACCGGAACTTGCTAGTTTCAGAAATATACCACAAAAACCTTTCGTGTGTGTCCTGATTTCAGGTGGCCTTTCCTATGCAGTCTTTTTGCTCTATTTTAAAAACTAGACATCTTTTTAGCAAAATTCCTTTTTATATCGTTTTGTATTCCTTTCCCCGTTAAAATAAGCCCTCTATCGTTAAATTCGGTGAGAACTTATTTTTTGAATGAAAAAAGTGCAAAGGCTATATATAGTCCATGCTTTTTTCGCGAATTTTCGATTAAAATTTTTCGTCACCGATTTTTGACGAATGAGCACTCGTTGGACGCGGAATAATGAGGGGAATATAACTGTAAAATATTTCTGACCGGAACTTGTTAGTTTCAGAAATATGCCACAAAAACCTTTCGTGTGTGTCCTGATTTCAGGTGGCCTTTCATATGCAGTCTTTTTGCTCTATTTTAAAAACTAGACATCTTTTTAGCAAAATTACTTTTTATATCGTTTTGTATTCCTTTCCCCGTTAAAATAAGCCCTCTATCGTTAAAATCGGTGAGAACTTATTTTTTGAATGAAAAAAGTGCAAAGGCTTTTTTCGCGAATTTTCGATTAAAATTTTTTGTCACCGATTTTGACGAATGAGCACTCGTTGGACGCGGAATAATGAGGGGAATATAAACTGTAAAATATTTCTGACCGGAACTTGCTAGTTTCAGAAATATGCCACAAAAACCTTTCGTGTGTGTCCTGATTTCAGTTGGCCTTTCCTATGCAGTCTTTTTGCTCTATTTTAAAAACTAGACATCTTTTTAGCAAAATTCCTTTTTATATCGTTTTGTATTCCTTTCCCCGTTAAAATAAGCCCTCTATCGTTAAAATCGGTGAGAACTTATTTTTTGAATGAAAAAAGTGCAAAGGCTTTTTTCGCGAATTTTCGATTAAAATTTTTTGTCACCGATTTTGACGAATGAGCACTCGTTGGACGCGGAATAATGAGGGGAATATAACTGTAAAATATTTCTGACCGGAACTTGCTAGTTTCAGAAATATGCCACAAAAACCTTTCGTGTGTGTCCTGATTTCAGGTGGCCTTTCCTATGCAGTCTTTTTGCTCTATTTTAAAAACTAGACATCTTTTTAGCAAAATTCATTTTTATATCGTTTTGTATTCCTTTCCCCGTTAAAATAAGCCCTCTATCGTTAAATTCGGTGAGAACTTATTTTTTGAATGAAAAAAGTGCAAAGGCTATATATAGTCCATGCTTTTTTCGCGAATTTTCGATTAAAATTTTTCGTCACCGATTTTTGACGAATGAGCACTCGTTGGACGCGGAATAATGAGGGGAATATAACTGTAAAATATTTCTGACCGGAACTTGTTAGTTTCAGAAATATGCCACAAAAACCTTTCGTGTGTGTCCTGATTTCAGGTGGCCTTTCCTATGCAGTCTTTTTGCTCTATTTTAAAAACTAGACATCTTTTTAGCAAAATTCCTTTTTATATCGTTTTGTATTCCTTTCCCCGTTAAAATAAGCCCTCTATCGTTAAAATCGGTGAGAACTTATTTTTTGAATGAAAAAAGTGCAAAGGCTTTTTTCGCGAATTTTCGATTAAAATTTTTTGTCACCGATTTTGACGAATGAGCACTCGTTGGACGCGGAATAATGAGGGGAATATAACTGTAAAATATTTCTGACCGGAACTTGCTAGTTTCAGAAATATGCCACAAAAACCTTTCGTGTGTGTCCTGATTTCAGGTGGCCTTTCCTATGCAGTCTTTTTGCTCTATTTTAAAAACTAGACATCTTTTTAGCAAAATTCCTTTTTATATCGTTTTGTATTCCTTTCCCCGTTAAAATAAGCCCTCTATCGTTAAATTCGGTGAGAACTTATTTTTTGAATGAAAAAAGTGCAAAGGCTATATATAGTCCATGCTTTTTTCGCGAATTTTCGATTAAAATTTTTCGTCACCGATTTTTGACGAATGAGCACTCGTTGGACGCGGAATAATGAGGGGAATATAACTGTAAAATATTTCTGACCGGAACTTGTTAGTTTCAGAAATATGCCACAAAAACCTTTCGTGTGTGTCCTGATTTCAGGTGGCCTTTCCTATGCAGTCTTTTTGCTCTATTTTAAAAACTAGACATCTTTTTAGCAAAATTCCTTTTTATATCGTTTTGTATTCCTTTCCCCGTTAAAATAAGCCCTCTATCGTTAAAATCGGTGAGAACTTATTTTTTGAATGAAAAAAGTGCAAAGGCTATATATAGTCCATGCTTTTTTCGCGAATTTTCGATTAAAATTTTTTGTCATCGATTTTGACGAATGAGCACTCGTTGGACGCGGAAAAATGAGGGGAATATAACTGTAAAATATTTCTGTCCGGAACTTGCTAGTTTCAGGAATATGCCACAAAAACCTTTCGTGTGTGTCCTGATTTCAGGTGGCCTTTCCTATGCAGTCTTTTTGCTCTATTTTAAAAACTAGACATCTTTTTAGCAAAATTCCTTTTTATATCGTTTTGTATTCCTTTCCCCGTTAAAATAAGCCCTCTATCGTTAAAATCGGTGAGAACTTATTTTTTGAATGAAAAAAGTGCAAAGGCTATATATAGTCCATGCTTTTTTCGCGAATTTTCGATTAAAATTTTTTGTCACCGATTTTGACGAATGAGCACTCGTTGGACGCGGAAAAATGAGGGGAATATAACTGTAAAATATTTCTGACCGGAACTTGCTAGTTTCAGGAATATGCCACAAAAACCTTTCGTGTGTGTCCTGATTTCAGGTGGCCTTTCCTATGCAGTCTTTTTGCTCTATTTTAAAAACTAGACATCTTTTTAGCAAAATTCCTTTTTATATCGTTTTGTATTCCTTTCCCCGTTAAAATAAGCCCTCTATCGTTAAAATCGGTGAGAACTTATTTTTTGAATGAAAAAAGTGCAAAGGCTATATATAGTCCATGCTTTTTTCGCGAATTTTCGATTAAAATTTTTTGTCATCGATTTTGACGAATGAGCACTCGTTGGACGCGGAAAAATGAGGGGAATATAACTGTAAAATATTTCTGTCCGGAACTTGCTAGTTTCAGGAATATGCCACAAAAACCTTTCGTGTGTGTCCTGATTTCAGGTGGCCTTTCCTATGCAGTCTTTTTGCTCTATTTTAAAAACTAGACATCTTTTTAGCAAAATTCCTTTTTATATCGTTTTGTATTCCTTTCCCCGTTAAAATAAGCCCTCTATCGTTAAAATCGGTGAGAACTTATTTTTTGAATGAAAAAAGTGCAAAGGCTATATATAGTCCATGCTTTTTTCGCGAATTTTCGATTAAAATTTTTTGTCACCGATTTTGACGAATGAGCACTCGTTGGACGCGGAAAAATGAGGGGAATATAACTGTAAAATATTTCTGACCGGAACTTGCTAGTTTCAGGAATATGCCACAAAAACCTTTCGTGTGTGTCCTGATTTCAGGTGGCCTTTCCTATGCAGTCTTTTTGCTCTATTTTAAAAACTAGACATCTTTTTAGCAAAATTCCTTTTTATATCGTTTTGTATTCCTTTCCCCGTTAAAATAAGCCCTCTATCGTTAAAATCGGTGAGAACTTATGCTTATTCTAAGAAATATTGTAGCAAGTGTTATACCATTTTAGAATCCTTATTAAATGCGTTAACTTTTAAAGTTACTTGCCAGACTGCCGTAGTACATTTTTTTTTTCAGTACAGTCAGTTAAAGTTCAAGGAATTATTAATTTTATATTGTTGGTTCTGCAAAATGTGACATTTTCTTCCAAGCTGGAGCAGTTGGCTTAGAACTTAAAGCAACAGGTTTCATAAGCACTATTCGGGATTACATAAGAAAAATAAAATTGAAAAAAAGTAAAGATTTGTAGCAACAGGAGCTAATAAACCAACACAAGGTGTACATTTTCTCGAAAACAAAAGAAATGCCTATAATTTGAAAAATACATTACTTAGATTTTTTTTTATATTTTTCTGGTAACTGTTACGATTTGGTCTATCACCCGGTTCCGGCTTGACGTCGACTTACGGGACACCCTGTGTATGAATTTGCGACTGTAGTATTGATGATAGAATGAAAATACTTACTGAGCTAGTGCATGCTCTCACGTTACTTTTTGTTAAATTTCAGAGAACCTAATTCCGACAGCTGATTGATTTAACGTCGGAGTTATTTATTTAATTAATAAAGTCTCTCTTTAGGGATCAAGTTAATAATTATTATCTTGTAACCAAAAAAATTAACTAAATCACTCGGAGAGTTATGAAATAAAACATCGCAAATTAAAAACAATTTTTATAGTTTTTTTATTTATACTTTTCTCGCCTCCATTCTTGTCTAGTATTCTACAATTTAATATCATTCGAAAAATGTTCTTAGGACGTGATTTCCTTTCTTTTTCAATTGCGTTTCTTTAGTTTGAGTAGTGCTTTATTTATAATAAAATACAATTCACTTAGTTCTTCCAATTTTTTAAGATTTTTGTAGGCCAAATGTCTTTTATTTATAAAAATGAATTGTTTTCTTTGGAGTTAGACTTATCACGTAAAAAAATTCTTTGTGACTCCATTTGCTTCAATTAAGTAGGAGATAGAAATAATTTTAGAAACGAAAATATTTTCTATATATATATATATATTTTTTTTGTTTTTCATTTTCAATGGTTACCTTGGTGTCGTTGGTGGCGTTTTCAAATGTTTTAAATATAAACAAAAGAGGAAGGTGAATTTTTCTAGTTCCGTTTAGTTCATTTCTTCTACTTATAGATATATATATTGTTTTTGTTTTGCAGGCTTTTATAATTATATTTGTTATTAAAAATTTCATAGCATACAAAAAGCCTTAACTTATATTCTTAGTTAACTCATGCTACGTTAACTCAATTTACATTATGTATATATATTTTTTGGCTTTATCTTTATACTTTTAACTAAGTTTGATATTAAACGAGATATTTACACGGAGCTTCAGCGCTTATTAAAAATTATTAAGTTTTGTTCATATTTGTTTTTGTTGTTGTCATTAATAAAAAAGGAAGTAGCGATATCAAGCTGCCACGCATTTTTTTTTCGTTTTTTTTTCGAGTTTTAAAGCGCAATTTTTTTTTAGTTCCATTTTCTTCAGAATATTTTTTTTACTTATGCACTAGTTTTTGAATTTTAATTGATAAATCGATAGTAAGGCGTAGGCAAAACTAGTTTTATTCTTTTATTTTTACAAAGTTTGTATTTTACATTATTTTCTAGAGCTTTTGTATTTAGTTATTATTTATATCACTTTTAATCACTAGAATGAGTTAACAATTTTTGATTTTGGAAAATAAACAAGTTTTAATAAAAAAGCTTAATTACTGTACAGTGCACGTATATATGCATACCAATTTTGAAAATGTTCCAGGCTGGCGAAAAATAATTTTTTGAAAGGCCTCAAGAAATGATAGTTGCGGATATACATAGAGAACATAATATGAAGTCTTAATGTTGCTTATTTTTATGTGTTTGAAACCGATTTGTATTATTTTAATGTATAGTGTGATTCATGTTTGTATAGGTAAAGATTGTGTATTATTTGTGATGCTTATACATACAAAAGTGATATGCTTTTTCACTTGGTTCCTCGATTTATTGTTTGCATCTTGAATTTGATTTCGTCTTAGGAGAACATTTTCAAAACTGGTACCGATATACGATAAGATGTTGCGTGGATATTCATAAAAAAATTAATCTTTTAAGTCGACTTTCTTATTTAGAAAAGTAAATGAGTAAAAAAGTTAACAGGATTTTGCAATCCAAACACCATCCAAATACTTGTAGAATAGGCAAATTGAAAGGATTCAGAAAAACACTTTGTAAAATTTTGCAACTGATCGCGTAATGATTTAACCTGCCCCGACAATGATATCATCATCAATTCTAGCCGTTGTACAAGAGGGTTTAAATATAGGTACCTAAAGAGTATAAATACCTAGGTACGATTTTCGGAACCTGTCTGATTCAACGTAATTGATTTTGGTAAGGGAACGATCATGCTATCGCAGAATATTATATGATTAAGGAACATCTCAATAGTTCATTGCTTCTGTCCAAGTGAAGAGATAGAGAGATATCGTCCTCTTTAGGAATAACCTGAAAGAAAAGGTTGGAAAACCAAAGATTTAGGTATTTACTATCTAAGTTAGCATACATAGATAGGAAAAGGAACAATTGTGAGTGGTGTATTGAAGATTATAAACATATTAAATTTACTTGCTTTGGAGAATTGAAAAATAATGGAAAGAAATAAAGTAAATGCAGCAAGAAATTTAAACAGGAAATATGTATCCACAAAATATGTGTTAGAGCGGTTGGATTTTCACCCTTAAAATTAAAACTAAAACAGAGTTTCTCTGTGGAAACAGTATCCGAGAGGCTAACAATTTTACCCATGAAACAAAGGTGAACCAAGATGTGGCAAGTAGGCAGACGTCGAAGCGGAGGCGTTGAAAAAAAAAACATTTTATTGTGTGCAAAAAAAATAATATTAACAACATTTGCATTTGACAAATATAGATTATTTTTGATTTATAACTGTTTATTCAAATAAATTTTTTGTTCTCGATTTGAATTCATTTGCTTGAAAAGGCTGCGGTTGGTTCGTGATTCTGACAAGGGACAAATTTGTGTCAGTGCTACAAAATTTGCTGAATATAACGTTAAACAACCAGAACAAGAAAGAAGCGACTCGAACGGTACGAATCACAAGATGATGACCCCAGTATGTTAGGAAAACAAAAACTTCGTTCACAAATTATTGAATCGATTGATGTTCCTTTATTCTAACTGACGTGCGAGCTCTGAGTGTTTCTGACATTGCCAGTGACGATAGGTTCATTTGATCGAGGTTTCAGAAAATTTAAGTTAAAAAAAAAAAATCACCTTCGATCTACAATGGGTAAAGAAAGATTGTCGAATGTGGTTGTTTTGTAA
Source organism: Dioctria rufipes (assembly GCA_963924295.1). Lineage (NCBI taxonomy): Eukaryota > Metazoa > Arthropoda > Insecta > Diptera > Asilidae > Dioctria > Dioctria rufipes. The sequence continues at coordinate 168,417,853 of OZ002742.1, read as the reverse complement.
ACAGAAAAAGAAATGGCAAGCATTCCAAATTTCGAGAATATTATGAACTATTTCACGGCGAAAAATGATAGAAAAATCCATCTATAAAATCTTCCAAATATTTCTATCAAACAAGAAGTTGTTCTCTAAAGCCTTCACTCTGAATACCAGTGCGAGTCCATAGCAGGAGGGGGTCCAGTGGTCTGAACCCCCCTTAAATTTAGAGAAAAAAATATTTCATTAATTGAGTTATTTGAAAAAATATATTTATTATTTTATTTCTTTTTATTTATATAATTCAACTTCAAAAAATTTTTTTATTTCAATGAATATTATTGTATGCATGTGATGTATGTGTATGATGATGTATGTGTCTCAGAATTTGAGTTTGGGATCCCAACTTTGGGTGATCCAAAACCCTAGAGAAACAGACTCCCTCACTACCACATCATTTAGTCCTAACTCCTAACATTCTAAAATATTTGCAGCGTTCTTAGGTAAAACCACTGACATATATAATATGGACTGACTATGTCCATAGAAATACACTACAGAAAGTGGGCTCACGGAAAACTTTTCCAAAATGCTATACCCAAGGTAAATTTAAAAGTAGTCACAGGAATTTCCCATGTAATTTTTCCTACTCCTATTTATCGCGCATTACCATGTCATGTTGCGTATAAAAAACAACCAGTCATGAACGCGGAGGTATCAAATCTTACAAGAGATATATGTATTTAATCAGAAAAAGACAGAAGATTTATTCGATTTTGAACAGAAACTGTAATCACGTCAAGGGGCCAAGGGATGGGGCTTTGTCTCTTACTTTTAGAGTTCTAGCTGTCGATAATGTTCTATAAGAGCTGACCAACTCTGGCTATGATAGTCAAGGATAACAATCAGGGGAAACATGAGCGGGTAATCTCTAATATAATACACAGTCTGCAACTGGTTCCATATAATGGGACAAAAGAGTCGTGGAGAAGGCCACAGTGACAACATGGACAACAGATTGCATTTTTCGGAGTAACTGCTTCCAATCGTACTTGCCCGACTGCTGTCTTGGAGGCTATACTGGACCTGCTTGTACAGCATCTGCAAGCAATCTACACCAGCAATCTGATCGGCCATCTGAAAGTCCATGAAGAGTTCTTACAGGACTCGCAACATCTTAGACGTTATACTGAAACGCACACTAACTTCGAAACACCATTCAATTTGATCTTAGGCTACCATCAACAGTAATGGTCTGGTGACTTACCCTTTAAAAAATGATCCAAAATGAAGTCAGAGCAGGTATGGGCATATATGGGCTTAGGCACGGCGGGCCTCACCAACCATTTAGCAAGCAAAACTGAAAGTGTTAAATTCGTTGTCTTACTGGCACCTAGACGAACCAAAAAATGTCACGCTGGTTTGAGCGCCAGGAGGACATGAAGGTATTAAGAACAATGAGCATATTTTTGGCCGTCTAAAGAGACCCCTTTTTGACACAAGTTTTGCTTTCGGAGGACACAATTAAATTGGTAAACTGGAAAAACACCCAAGAAGATACAATAATATAATCCTCACGTTCAGCAGGAAAGAGTCTAAGGCTCATTAGTGAGCATTGCTCCCTCAGATATTATCTCTGTGTGGAAGACGACAAAACTGCTGAATACGTCTTCTGCGACTGTAAAGCTCTTTGTCAGAGTGAATAAGGCTAAAACATATGCATTTTCAGAGGATCTTACAAGAATGGGCCGGAGAATGAAAAAACCTGAAGTCCAAATGGGTGCCCTAGGAAACTTAAGGATAATGTCACAAATCACAATCAACTTGCGTCCGTTTTATTGCTATTTTCTTTGCTTCTAAATTAAGTGGAACTTCAAAATCTTCCTACGATATACGTACTAACGAATACACAATACAATATGGGGCGTTCTTCGAAGGTGAAAGACAAGATTAGTATTTCTATAAGATTCTAGTCTTTGAAACACCATTCGGAATTTTCTACTCAGAAGAACATACAAGTAAAGCTGTATTCTGATAACCGTTCGCAGATGGCTGTTTGGTGGAGTTTCAGATGGATAAGGTAAGGTAATGAAATTACATAATTTTCTTGTGAGAATAAGAAAGTCGACTGTATTAAGTCTATAACGATTGTCTGCCTGTTCATACATATGTATTCAAATTTACCTATATTTCAAGAGTTACGAATTTAGCATTACCAGAACCTTCTCAAGTAAAGAATGATTTTTATAAAAATTGCAAAATTGGTGGAAAATTTGGTAAAAACAATATCAACTACTAAAAGTATTGGAGCAATTAAAATAAGACTAAAATTTTATTTATCTAAATTAGTAAAAATGTTATCTATGTACTATATTTTGTTTAAATGAGGTACCAAAGAGAAAATTTTAATTCTAATTTCTTCAAGTGTTAATGTCCTCTTTACATGGTAAGAGCTAGGTACTTAAAGAAGCATTTTATTGTAAACTTAATTAATTCTTAATTATTTCTACATGAAAACAAAGTAGAATTCTTAAAATAAATCATCAAAGCAATGGCTATCGACATTAATTAATATTGGTATTAAGTATTAACAATAATGAAAGAGAGAAATTATATTAATGGCTGCTAATTTTCTTAAATAATCTTGTAAACAATTGGACGGTTTTTTTTATTCCATAAAGTTATCAATTTAAATAAATATTCATCAGTTAATAATGGCTTTTGGTTGAAGTTTTTTTTTTATTTTTTTTTTTTATTTTTCTCTGTTTTAGTAAATGCATTAGAAAATTGTTTAATTTTAGTTTTTCTTTTTGTTGTTGTTGTTATTGTTGTAAAGCTATTTATTCTCATGTTTCGAGTATTTTCAATTTACATTTTTACAGCTTCATTTTTAAATCTAATTATTGCGACATTTGCTTAAGCGTGGTCTTTTTATTTTTACTTTTATTTTAAACTGGTTATTCGTTTCAAGTTAACCGTTTTTGAATTTTTCTTGCTTATAAATTAAAAATTGAACGCAATTCTAATTGAAATTATCAATGTGAAAATATTGCTGAATTGGACGAACAAAAACAAAAATTTAATATTTGGAACAGTAAGGAAATGCTTTGTTATCTTTTCAACATTGAAACTTTTGTATTAAAAAACAAAAAAACAAACAAGATAATATAATTAATAAAGCTTGAGCGGAATTTCCTATAATTAAGGTCAAAATATACAAGATGTTGCAAGATTCTCTGTTACCGTTAAAATATGTACAGGCGACGTCTCTTAAGGCGCATTCACACATAAGGCACATTCCCCCAGTGTTTGACAAACATTTGAAAAACATTTTTCAAACGTTTGTCAAACATTTTTGAATCATTTCTGGAACGTACGATGGGTATGGACGCAAATTTTATAGTTATGGTTTCTTAAAAAAGATTGTACAGTCGGTTTTCAACAGTTCTGGATAGTGAAAGTTCACTTTCTAAATTTTTAATAATAACGTCTTCATATTGAATGAGAAATGGGATTAGAAACTTGCGAAATTTCGAAAACCGAAAAGATGATTAATTTATAATTCAATAAATCACGATCACTGTACTGTAATCTTCTGTCTAACAATTTTCTGTTCCACCATCTCGTTTTCCTCAACGTTGCGGCAACTTCGACGAAAGCTGCTGCAATGCGTGTTACTTCACTTGGAGAATACATGACTAAAACTGAACAATTGAAAACATTTTTCACACGAATATCCTATGAGAGATGTTTGAAAAATGTTTGACATATTGCAAATATATATTAAACATTTGTCTATAAATTGTTTGTAAAATGGTTGGCAAATGCTTTTTGGTCAATGTGTGTTATGTGTGGGTGAATGTACTATTAGAAACCGACGCACGGGGCAATTCTCCGATTTCTGAGACTTTACGACAATGCGACTTTACAGCGATAAAGATACATTGACAGTTCGAAAATAAATGTCATTTATTCAATGCAAAATAAAGCAGTATTCGACACATAAAACAAATTATAAAAAAGTTCATTTATAAGAAAAGTGTTGGAAAGAAGTATCCCAAACCTCAAGAGAAGTTAAGAAAATTATGGGATCAATTTGTGAAATCCTCAATATCTATATATATATCCTCCTATAAGCACCCGCTATCATAACTGTATTCAAGATTGAATTTTGATTGAAATTGGATTGACTCAAATAACTGCACTTCAAATTTGCTTATGTCTTTATGTGTAATTTATTTATAAACACTTTCATTTTAAATAATGGCGAATGGAAACATACGGGAGCATGAGATATCAAGGCGAATAATAAGTTTATCAGTCGTCACCTCAAGAACTACATTTATTTTATTAATATGTGAGTTGAAAACTGGACTGAATCCGAACTCTGCAGGTTACATGGTAAATGTCGACTATACTGAAGCAATTCCTTCTATCAGAAAGGCAAGGAGAATAATGCTATAACAGCCTTAGTCATTTAAATTTGGAAGCCACCATTTGGCGGGAATATCACAGTGTGAAATATTATTTCAATTGTCTTGATGCGGTGGTGCTTAATAAATTCAACTTAGTGCTGATCTCATAATTTTTTCAAACCCAAAGTAATCATCCGAGAACAAAAATTTAAAATTTACCGATGAAAATGTTCATTAACACTAAGATGCAACTATGTAAACGACATTCAGCATTTCAAGCACGTCTAATTATGTTTTTCTAAAGATCACTACTCATCCTCGTTTTTTTTTTTAACGGGGACAGAAGACCCAATCCCAAGCACGAAGGCCATCGCAGCCCGTTGTGCTGTCCTGCTAGAAGCCCTTTCACAAAAACCTTCCTGTCATCTTAACGAAGCGCATCAGGTCTTGGTGAGGAAGGATTTTCAGCTCATCCACAGATAGAAGAGCAGACCTTAGAGTATCCAGTTTGCTCCGGGAGAAGGCTGGACACGTACAGAAAATATATGCGATTGTCTCAGGCTCTCCCTCCAGGCAGGGCAGACACACAGGGCTGTCAGCAACTTCCTTTCTTGTTAGATGAGCATGAAGTGAGCTGTGGCCGGTAATGATGCTAACTACAGTTCTACATTGTTTCCTTCCTAGCCCCATGAGAAAAGCGGAGATGTTCCCATTGGGTCCATCAAAAAGCATTTTTGTACACCTGCATGTATTCAGGTTCGCCAATTTCTGCTGATGCTTTCTATGAACATCCGCTTTGATGAGAGACCTGATACTCGAGGTAGCAACGCCTACGGCCGGCGGGACCGAGAAATGGAGAATCATAGCCAGCCCTAGCTAAACGGTCAGCCCTTGCATTCCCCGTGATCCCTATATGACCAGGAACCCACAGAAGGAACACCTTGTTGTCCATACACACCATGTCCATAGAAGACCTGTGGTCCCCTAGTAACTTAGATGTTATCCGTGGGCCACTAAAAGCCATCAAGGCTGCCTAACTATTCGAAAGGATAGCAATGTCTTCTCCTTAATTTGCATATTAAGGGCTAGCTTCGCTGCCATCGATATGGCGAAGACTTCAGCTTGGAAGACATTGGTGTGTCCTCCAAGTGAGTACTCCATCCTAATATCATGCTCAGGAAAGTAGACACCCGCCCTAGCTCCCTCATTAGTGAGAGAGCCGTCGGTGAAAGTTTTTAGAGCGGACCGGGAAAGGCTCGATAAGACACTTCTCTCAGTCCACGATTCCCTTCCAGGAAAGCTCACAGAAAAGCGACGCTCAAACCGAAGCTCAGGTACCATCATCCTCGCTACTTTCAAAACATTTTGGCTTCGTCATCCCTTATCACTTATGGTTCTATATTTTAGATGGAAATAAACTTTTCAAGAGAGATCATATTTAGGGGTTACTCTTTATAAGAAACTTTCATGAAATCCATATCTGCCTACTAGACTAATAGAAAGAGCCATAGGATAGCTTTATATATATGTATGTCGTAATAACTAGTAACTAAAAGCAAAAGTGATGCATTGAATATATATTTCGGTTATTAGCTTCACAGTCACCTATGCGTTTCTCATACATATATTGGCTAAAAACCAATCAAAATATAGACAAAGCTCAACTACAAGAAATCGAAAACTGGCCTAAATTACTGATGACAGAAGTAACTTTCCTGTAGACATTGTGGCATAACTAAAAGTCTCTACCACTGCTCCTACAATTAAAAATTACGGCGACTTTTAGTGGTATTCGGTAACAAATAGCGATATATCTTAAACCAGGAGATCTGGTTGATCACTTTAGTATGTTATTACCGGTTCGCTATATTTACGATAAACTCAATCTCAAGCGAGATATTATAAGATGATTCGCTGGACATGAAACGCACAGTCATTTTGTTTCAGTAAGCATATGATTTACAAAAGGATAGAAAACATGCAAAGATGTTGATCTGGACGTGTATAACTCCAGATTCCGTACTTCATTGCCGAACATTACTGTAGTTTAAAAACGATTATATGCTAAAGATATTAAGTCAAGAGTAGTCTTGTGTTTCTGACGTTTTATACGAACCCTGAAATACCAGCAAAGTAAAATAAAATTATTCTGATATTTATATCGAGATATGAAGGTGATAGATACAACGAATTTACTGATTGTCTATCAAAAAGAGGAGTGGAAGTTCCTTTTACTGGACCAGTACACTTTTGGGGTAATTATTTATAAATGTCATCTAAAAAACTGGAAAAAGGAAAACAATCGCTATATTGGAACATACCGCAAGTAGGTACTTCGACAGGCAAAGAAATTCATCACAAGCTCCATCTGATGAAAATGTTTAAAATATCAAAGCTAATTAATACTATGAAGACTGCTCTTTCTCCATCCTTTTGTAGAGAAACACGTGATGGTTTAAATAGGAACTTATAATATCAAAAATGCAAAAAATTTCAACTTTTATTAAGATAAAATTACAGTGAACACAAAGTATTCATCGCTTGCTACGTGTTTGTTATTAGTAGGAAATAAGAACAACATCATGGGAGCTAAGCTATACCGATGCATGCATTGAGTAATTCTAACTTTAATTAAATACACATCCGAAAAATCAAGGCATATGTAAAGACAAGTGTTTAGCGCCATCTAGTTTTGATTGAAAAAAATAACACAAGACAGAGTTAAGACATGTTTAAAATATTTAAGCTGACATGCCATATGCAATTGTCTGTGCTGGAAATTCGTCTTTATTAAGGCTTAAAAACTTTATTGGTAAGCCTTTGGTAAAACCGTTACTGGGAAATTTAAGGAATTCCACTAATGCTAAACAAAAGTAAAATTTTGCATTTCAAGCCATTCCGCTTTGCAGGAGAGACTGACAAGTATGTACACATAAAAGACTATCTGAAGTAAAACCTTTTTCATTCCAAAACATTTGAAGCTTTCATAATTTCAGATACATATATAGATACTAATGAAATTTATATTCAAGTATCTACGAAATCCTTGTATACAAAATAAATTAAGAATGTGTTATTCTTTGTTTGTAGGTTGTTTTATCCTGAATAATCCTGTCATAAAAAAGAGAGTGATACTATATATTGATTGATACAACGGGCTCTCAGTAATCGGCATCGAAGAGCAATGCAAGCAATGCGTAATCTAGTCAATACGTGATAAACGAAAAACTAGGGTTGCATATGTGTAACGGGAAGCAACCCTGCTGCTACTAATACGTGTATTATGGAAAACTATACTTTGTGGTTGTACAATTGAAGAAAAGGACGCCAATAATTGGTACCTACATGTGCAATGAAAAATTATCCTGCTCTCTTCATCTCTATAGTATTGGAATTGATTGTCGTAGGTTTATTACACTAACTATATTTAAAAACTAAGTAATAATGGAACAACAATAGCTGTTGCTATTTGGACCCTTACTGTGCTAAAGCTAAGACACAAGGTGACGTACTTTCATCTGAATATTCTCGTCTCTCTCCAAAGCGGTAGCTTCTGGACTGGTCTATAAGTTGTAGTCTGGGACTTAACCCCACTAAGACTGAAGAAGTTGTCTTTATAAGCAGAAGAGTTATCTTGACTTTTACTGCCCCAAAACTGGGTAATATTACTTGAATTGAAAACTGATGCCAAATATCTAGGAGTGGTACTATTCTTCAAACTAAACCGGAGGATAAATATGAATGAGTGTGTTAAAAAGACGGCCATTGCGATGAAGGAAAACTTTTAGCAAAAAATTTGCACAGAATGCACACTGCTATTGTAAGACCTATCCTCACCTAAGGAAAAGTAGAGAAGAGTAGAGTAGAGTAGAGGAGTAGAGTGACTCACCTAAAAAGTTTTACCAAAATAGAGAAATCTGCCTATTTAAGTATTACAGGTGCTCTTCGAACAACACCACCGACAGCAATGGAGATTACACTCCGGCTCCTGCCCCTTGACATCCACGTCAAATGTTAAGATTGCACTGATTCAGAGTGCACTGATTCAGAGTGCTGCGGTAACTTTGGTCACAGTCGAATACTAAATCTTGGGACTGTATGTATATAAGGGAGGCGGTCCCGATTTACAATGACCATGATTATCATGATTACCGGATGACCATTGATGGTCTAATTGTGGCTGATCGCAGATGCATATTAAGATAGTCAACACTCAATTCTAACCCAAGACTCAGATAATTTGCTAAAGTAAAAATATATTAGTCATTTTTGCCTTTTGAACTGTTTGGGTTATGCTTAAGATTTTACCCAATTAAGCTCGAGAAATTTGTATCCTACCTCACAAGCACGAAGTAAAATTCTTAATACTGTTAACTAAAACTGCTCACTTCTACTCGGGAGAGTTTCTAAAAGTTTTCTAAGCCTCAGACCAAACCATTGATACTCGAATGTAGTTGAAATGCCACCAGCTATTAAACCGTACAGTTTCCGTTTCTTGCAATTTAAAATTATTTTTCCATTTTCCTCACGATGTTGTAGGGTGGAAAAATTTTAAATATTCTTTACTGTTCCAATAAATTAATAATTAATATTTATGAATATTTATGTATTCTTGCCTAATAATTGCTGTTTATTCCGCCGAATCCTAGTTGAATGAAAAGAAAATTTAGAAAAGAATAGCGTCGAATCTTACCTTTACGTCTAAATTCTAAATTTCTGCCTAATCTATAAAAATTTCATTAGTTTGCTTCTACTTAAGTCAATTCTTTCAATTCCTCTATTCAAAGGATGCCTTTTTACAGTTTTATTTTACAATATTGACATATGCTTTGTTTCAATTAACTATTTGCTGACTTATAACAAGCGACTTAACACTAGGAATTAATTTCGTTTTGTTCCTAATATCACAAAAAATGAATTTTTATAAAAAAAACTTAAGCTATAACTATAAGCCTAGATTTTAGTTCGCCATCAAATTTGAGCAGTGATCTCCTTACAACAGTACAGGGTGATGCTACTGCTCAAAGCTGCTATTATCCGATTGATGGCGCACTAAAATCCTTGGCTAGAGAAACTCTCGTTTTGGTCGACCACCATTTCCTGAACTACCACCAGAGCCGGCGCCACCACTTGCCTGGATGGTGGACGTTGTTGCGGTTGTTGTACTTGTTGAACCGGTCTGCTGTTGTGACACTATCAGCTCCGCCTCCAAAAGCCTTGTCTGTTCAGGAGTAGTTTGTGTCTGTTTTGGGGGCGCTGGTGCCTTCCTGCTCTTAGAGCGACGTTTCTTGAGCAATATGGGACCCAGTCCATTGCCCCCTTGACTCGACACAGGATTCATAAATTGACTAGATGTAGGCGGAGCTGGATTGTTCGTGGTAGCAGATGTTGTTGGTATTGGCGAGGTGGACGATATTGTTATGACGGGATCTGTTGAAATTCCAGTTGAAGTTTGTGTTGGTATTGTCGGTATTGTATCCCCATCACCTGGTGTAGTTTGGCCGGATGAATCTTGCGATAGACGTTTAATTAATTCACTGAGTAGGTCCTCTATTCTACCGATCCGCTGTGACATTCGTTGCATCTCAAGGCGTACATCAACTTTTAAGTCTAGAACTGTTGCGATCAAGTCTCGCTGCGCTAATGTTGGAGGCTGCTCTCGAAGACCTGTATCATATGTATCTGAAGTTGTTGCACGCGATGATGCCATCTCGATTTGACGTTCACGTTCCAATGCCAGATTTCTTTCTATTCTCTCCTTTACCGTTTCCCGTTCGACGTGAAGTATTGGACGATCTCGAATTGGAGGTGATGCATCCACCTCTCCACTTTCATCTATAGTATCCTGCCGCGCTAAAGTGGCGGGACCCGGTGCTAATTTTGCTGCTTTTGGAAAAACCTACGAAAATAATTTGTTAAGAAGAATTTATTTGTTAGTAATATTTTATTCGCGCTACTATAGAAAATTTACTTTGTTTCCTTGTCCACCATTACTACTAGAGCTACTACTTTGCCGTCCTTGGGAAGCGCTTTCTCTTAAGCTTTCTCGTGCACTCAAACTTCTTGAGACTGCTACTTTTGTGCTTGTATCACTAGCTGAATCGACACTTGAACTACCTAAAAGTCGACCCCATTTACTAGCGCGTGTACTACGAGCTGATGGAGGCCCTGAAGATGGACTCGGCGATGGGGATGGTGAGGGAACTGCAGCCGTAAGGACCCGTGAATCTTCGGTTAGGGTTAATTTTGCTGGGAGCTTCTTGGATAGTAAATTGTAAAAAAAAAGTGATACCATGGAAGAAATTTCCGTTAGTATTAATGGGTTTTTATTTATGTTTTATTTTTTTTATTGAATAAAAGAAAAAAACCACGTAAAATTTTGGAATACATACACAGCCGACGTCAACATATATTGCAAAAAAATATAAATATATAGTCCATAAGTTCACGAACAACAGAGATTGTTTTTAAATTAAAACATATGTATAGAAGTATAACTAAACTATAATAGCATGAAACACTCATGTAAAGCGCCTTGGTAAGTTTAAAATCAGCAGCTTTAAGCAATATAGGAAAGGGTGTTAGATGACCGTTGCGGTAGAATGAACAAATTAGACCATTCAGAATAAATGTACACCTATGGTTGTCTTTTTTTTATTTTTATTTGGGTTAAGACTGAGTATTGTCCGTCTGTCCGTCAACACTGGCATACTGGGGACCTACCCTGAGCCCGGGAGCTCAGTCATCATTCCGTTTGTCGAAGTTCATATGATGGAGCATAAAATTCCTTTTCAAAGATTTTAATCTCTAATATCATCCTAGAAAAATCAGTGAGAAGCATAAGTTACTACCGAAGAGGTAAAACAGCTTCTGGAGTCGGCTCATTGTCATTTTAATTGTAAAATTAATATAAAAGTCTACTTTAACTCTTGATAAAGGGGTTCATAATTCCTAAAAATGTTTACTAGAATTTATACTTCGGGAAGATAATACCCTACTCCATGTTGTAAAAATACATTCTTTACATAAAAGAAATGAAAATATTGAACCTTTGAAATGGGTACCACAAGATCGCCGAAAATCCTTGTGCGATTCTAAAATCAAGGTCTTTTTCAATGTTCACCGAAGAGAATTGAGATATTGACGGCGAATGCTAAATTCGTTATTCATACGACTATACAGGGTGTTTCCTCCATGGTGGTCCATAGAGCGGGAGGTGATAGTACTCACTAAGATAAACAAAAAATTGTATGGCACGGGGGGGGGGGGCATATCAACCGTTTCGGAGTTACAGGGTGATTAAGAACACAAATCACCCCCTTCTTCCCCCCCAAGAATTATGGTTGTCTAAACTAAAAATTTCGGATTTTCTTACCATTTTTTTTTACTTTATCCTCTATTTTGTTTTTTTTACAAACGGTTATTAACATAAATTTCTTTTACATAAACTGCAAACTGGGAACTCTCCTCTTTAATATGACCTAGTATACCCTATATGTGCTTTCTGTAACCGTTAAGGAATTATTAGGTCTTAACATACTCTCAAAGTCATTCTCAAAACTATTTTCAAAGGTAATTTGTTCCCTTAGGGACTAAAATTACGTCATTAAAAAAAAGTATCGCCTAATTTCTGTATAACTTGAATAGGCTATGAGCTAATAATTCCTTAAAGGCTGCAATTAGTACATAGGGTTTAATAGGTCAAATTAAAGGAGAGAGCCTACAGTTTATAGTTTTTATAAAAAAAAGTTATGTTAATAACCGTTTTGCAAAAAAATAAATAGAGGTCAAATAAAAAAAGGTACGAAAATCCGAAATTTTTAGTTTAGACAACCATAATTCTTGAGGGAAGAGGGTTACGATGCTGATTCAGCAGTTGTTGGTCATGAAGTTTTGCATGCAATGAGCTCTGAACTGTGACCGTACACCCAGCAGTTTTTAAGATATAGTTTGATTTGTGAAAAATTAGCTTTTCTTCTTAATCACCCCGTAACTCCAAAAAAAGGTTGATATGCCAATGCGATACAATTTTTTGTTTGGCTAGGTGAGTACTATCACCTGCTCTAGTGACTTTTAGTGGGAAATACTCTGTATACAGTATCTGCATGCTTTCGTTACATTTAATGAATATTTCCTGTTCCTGTTCACTTATATTTTTACTTTACGAATTCTAGACGTTCGGTAATTATAATCCTTTTGTATGTGTGACCGTGTGGGTAGGAATTGTGGTTCGCTTTTAGTATTATTTTTCTTACATGAAGGGCATATCTAATAAAATTTGACATTGGCGACAAAATTTCACAATTTCACAAGTTTGTCAAATTTTATTACTGATAATGTGCCCCACATGATTGCGACTATAGTAAAAAAAATTGTCACTTTAAATACCTATGGCAATGTTGTCATAGTTACGATAAGTCAAAAGGGTGATTTTGAAATTTCACCTGTTTTGCCTGTCATTGTTGTCCTTTTAATTTTAATTTAGTAGGTTTTTAGCAACAATGTAAAAGAATATACTTTTCTACCGCAACGTTCACTTATATTTCCTCCAGGGTTCACTACCCTTGCAATGCATGCACAACGTATGTATGGATGTAGATATATTGATTCAATAATTTTCCTGCAAAAATGAGCATTGACTTGAGGATAAAAGAGCAGGCAAAGAAAAGTTTATTAAAGCCCACCCGCTAACTCGAATCAAGGGGTTTAAGGGATGAAATTTTGGATATGCATAGTAATATTTCTGTGGTGGAAACAGTGGTAACGTGGTGTAAGAATTTCTGATTGCGTGCAAAAATACAAAATAAGCAAAAATGAAAATAAAACTAAGCAGCTCAGCTACAACAATGTAAGCATTTGCCTTAAGCTGTGTATGACGTCAGCTACTCTTATGATATACCTACATATATATATACATTTTATGCTTTTTATAGAGGTTTTCCTCCCACGATATGCAGACTACATGGTATGCCTAAGCTTAGGGTACAAATATTACAGCCAACATCATACTAGCTAATTAAGTAAGTATGCGATTCCTGTGATTGGACTGTATTCCAAGTATTTCTCCCTAATAACCGAACTTACGAAAAAAAATGAATGTCAATTGAGCTGAAGGGAAACAGATTATATTTATAGGGGGAATGCGATTAAATTTATAATCTTCAATTTGTTGAGATTTTGTTAGTTTTCATTATCCATTTGCAAAATAATCACTCATTGAGGAGTCTAAATGGGACTTTATAGGTCATTCAATTACTAGAGTTGGTCTTGATTTATGATCTCTTATCTATCTTAATACGTCATCCTGAGGCGTCGCTTGTCCATTAGGCTAGCCGAGTAATGAATGGCCCATTTTTTATGGCATAACTGAAGTTCAGAATGGGTATAGTATACTTGGCCCAAAGACCTATCGCAAACAGCCATTGCGTATCAGGCCATTTGAAAAAGAAAAAGCATTTAGCAAATGGACATGTGACCAATTGGACATTAGACATTCGACAAAAAGACATTTGCCAAGTGCTTATTTTAAAAGTAATTATTTGGCAATTAAAAAAACCAAATTTTTATAAGAGAAATACTGCATCAAACAAAGGTGAAAAAATAAATTTTGTTTTGTTACCTGCAGGATGTCCCTTCTGTGGTGTTACACCCGAAAGCTATGCATTTCACAAGCGAAAATATTATGGATGGGGGAGGGAAATCCTAGCTATTTCCGAGATAATTAGACTTAAAAATATTTGGGTATGTTTTTATAGATCTATCTCCCTGCAATAGTTGAACGTTACACCGTATGATAATGTTTTAAATTTTATCGTGAAACCTTTCCGAATTGTATCCCTCCTCCTATTCTTGGAAAGCTCCTTCCCAAAAGATAATTGCTTACTTTATGGCATTTATTGAACTTTTTCGCAGGATATGTTCAAGAAAACGGGCAAAAAAAGCAGAAATGTATCAATTTTGGGTACAGAGTATGGTAGGTAATTTTAAAGCGAAGCTTTTAGGCTTCCTAAGGATGAAAAATTGGTATTGATGACGTGGTTTTTGATAAAAGTAGTAGTTAAATAAACAAAAAACGAATTATAATTCCGATGTTCTAAATTTGTTGAGGCCTTACTTCAAAACGGAGAGGAGGAGGGGAAACATTTATACACCACTGGAACGGTCCTACAATGATATATCTAACAAATCATCATTAAAGGACGTAACGTGCAGTAGTTACTGGGTGCCCGTTATCTCGAAAATCGTTAGGACCCCCCCCCCCCCCGCCACTACTAAACCTTAAATTTTTTACTTGTCGAAGTATAACCTATCCATAGTCTGCATGTGACACCACAGACGGAACACTTTGTATAGTTTATTTTAATTTTTAGGCAATTCTTTTAAAAAATCCATGTGTATAAAACTTTGGGATAAAATTTTTCGACATTTTTTAAAATTGAAGAAATTATTTTCATTTCAAATTCATCGCTAAAGTACTTCTGGAAACTTCGTTATATTCACAATATTGCATATTCATTTTATCTTTGTGTCAATATTTTTTCCTCTTGGGTGCAAGTGCTGTATCAGTTTATAATATTTAGATTTAATCTTTGATTTAAGATATATGCAATTCCTTCAACAGTCTATAAACACCAATATGCTCATCATCAATTTAATTATGGTTCCGATGATTCCAAGAATTGGCGTAATTTTGACATGTTTGCTTTTATTTTATTTTAAACCAATCAGCACCTTTTTCGCATCCTATCAAGACCTTCATATAGCATTTCGAATTTTTTTGAAATTTCAGATACTAGTAAATAACCAACAAGGGGTCTGCTCATCATCACCGATTTCATGCGGAATCACAGTATATGTAAAGCTTAACTAGAAATGAAAGTGACGCAGGTGGGAACTCCAGATAATGTTGGGGAGCCCTGAGTTGTTTTGGGCCGGTAGACAGCGAAAAATGCGAATGCAAAGTTTTATAGATGTAATTTTTTTTTTAATAGGTAAATAACAGCTGATTTTCCAGAAATTTTGTATACATAATCTCTTGATAAGAGCACATCCATAAAAAATAAAAAAATTGGATTAATCGATAAGTCTTAGAACAACATATTGAAGTGAATTTTTCAGACAGAAATTTTGGACATGGAAAATTAAATTTTGCAACTTAATCGGCAGAGGACGGAAATATGCTGAAAAAATCAGAAAAATCAACAAAAGAGGGTTATGGGCGGGGTAGAGCTTGTAGGTATTATTTTCTTTTCCCCCGACGGGAATCGACCCCACACGGTCAAAGATGGGGAATAGAAGAATTTTAAGAGTTTTTTTATTTTTAATCATTCTAAATCAAATCATAAATGCAAGACAAAAAAAGAACCGCCTCGTCCGGGGTTTGAAATATTTTAGAAAACCGATTTAGAATCATTAAAAATAAGAAGTTCTTAAAATTCTTCTATTCTCCTTCTTTGACCTATTCTAACAAGTGTGGGTTCGATTCTCGTGCTGGAAAAATAAATAAAATTGAATTTACAATTTATTTGTGCGCTTTCATCGTTTCTGGTTAGTGCCAGCTGAAAGCAAAACGTGACTTAGTAGGCTAATTACAAATTGTGACATACTCAGTTATAGGATGGCCTATAGTTGGGAAAATATCGATATAACAATATATTGGCTCTTAAAATATCGATATCCATAGTATCGTCGATACTATATTTGTTATTATATGTATAAATATAGTACTATGCAATGTATACTATGTTGTTGCATATCAAATTAAAGGTCTCGCCGAGTACTATGGTGTGGTGTACTCTTTTCCTGTTTCAGAAAACTTTCTCGGGACGTTTTTGTCGCCGAAAAACCCACTTTCATCCACTTGGGTAACACACACCCCACTTACTACATTTCAAATATATTTTGTCCGTTATTTCTTTCAGGGACATTAGTGATCGGCTATGAACATTTTTCTCATAGGAAGTCATTTTCCACGACAATTTCGCACAATCACAAGCGGACAAAGTGGTCTCGCCGAGTACTGTCAGTAACACCGTTTGGTAACATACACCCCAGTTACCACATTTCGCATATATATTTCCGTTCTTTCTTTTAGGGATATTAGCGTTCTGTTGTGAACATTTTTCTCACAGGAAGTCATTCTTCACGACGCACCAGTTTCGCACAATCACGAGAGGAAAAAATTCCAAGACAGTCGCTCTCAAAATACATCCGATCGCCAAGCCAAAGCTTTTCCCCGGTTTATAGAAAAAATATTATTAATAAAACATGCTCAGGGTATCATAATGCGACACTTAAGACATCTCTCATGTCTGTTCATGTCAGGCCTAAAATAGTATGAAAAATGGGCATTCGAGCAGAATTTTTTTTTTTTTTGCAATACAGCTATTGAAATATCGATACAACGATATGTAAAGTATAAAAATATCGATACGAATTACCTGCATCGTAGGGTAATAAATATCGAATATCGTATCGGTATCAGCTATGCCTACTCAGTTAAATCAGTGGTAACAGTGGTCGCCCGGCAAGTGGAAGGTCCCAGTTTCAAACACCGGACGAGGCAATTCCTTTTTTTATTTATGATTTGATTTAGAATTATTAAAAATAAAAAATTCTTAAAATTATTCTATTCTCCAGTTGTAGGTATTAATTTAATCGAGACAGTATCGGGGCGATGTAGAATTTGAAGGAAGTTTGTTTCTATTTAAAGTTCCATTACTTAATTTGCAAAAATATTCAACAAATGGATATTAAAAATTCCCGATATAAGTACATATATTGAAATTTCACTTATTTTGCAATCGGTTGATAAGAGAGTTGCAGCTCGTGCAAGGGGTCTGTTGAAACCAACATTAAAAAGCCACCTGAAAGTAAAATCGTTCAAAAGATTCTAATTCCAAGTATTTCTAATTATTGAAACTAGGTTGGGAGCGAAACTATGTATACCTAACTACAAGCACGTCGATAAAGGAGATTTTAGTGGAGATAACAATCGACACATTGTGGCTACATTCCACATAAACATATCCGGGACACAATCCAATGAGAGGAAAGTAACTTGTCTTCTACTAACATTACACAAATCAAGTGAAATTAGATTAAGTCATCTGTACACTTAAATGTATCTTTTAAAGTAGCAAATTATCAATATTGCAATAGGTATCCTATTGTATAATTTTAATCATAATAACTTTAGCTAGGCTAAGTCAGGAACGGCAACAAAAATACTCAGATTTCCAGTTACTATGCACAGCTGCTAGGGTCTATATAGTCTTCTAACCTACGCGCACCTGTTGAGTTCAACGGACTTTTCTGTTGCTACGTACGCACAGCTGCTAATGTCAACATACTATGGTTGCTATGGGCAATGTAAAATAATTTGTTGGTGCCGTGCTCAATTCAGAGGCAATATAAGTCGCAGGCCAACTTGAATCTTTCTCATTTCGCATCCAGCTCTCATAGATTGTGCATCATTCGGAATCGACTTTGCTAGTGTTAACAACATAGAATTATTAACAAATTTACTTTATCTTGGGTAACGACTGAGATAAAGATATTTTTTTTTCTGGGTCTCGACTGAAGAAAAGTATCTTGTTCCGGAGAACGACTAGAACAAGATCATTACTAACAAACAAACTTTGTTTTGGGTCTTGACTGAAACACAGTATCTTGTTCCGGGGCACGACTAGAACAAGATAATCACTAACTGTCAATTTACCAACGCAACAGAGTCGATTCCACATTTTAGATTGGTGAGTACATTTCTGAGTAATGATTTAATACATATCTAATCTATATATATCTTGGTGCCATTAAAAAGTGAGTTCCCTTTGAATTTATCATAAGTTGTTTTTATTTAAGTTGATACATAAGTGAGCTTTTTTGTTATTAAGTGACATAGTCGACATTATAAGTAACTTAAGTTAATGTTAGTGAATGTGTAATCTCAGAACTATATTCCCCTTTGAATTTGGAATAGTGTATTAAATGTGACGTATTGTGAAATAAACCACTAACTTTAAGTATTCATTGGCGTTATTATTTACAGTCCGCATTCTTAGTTATATTTTTCTTGAGTGTTCTCATTAGGCGGAACAAGGTCAAATGGAGTAAAGTCATATGAAATAGAAACCTGCTATCCTACCTACCGATACTATCTATCCCACGCACATTCATATGTGTAGTAACTTTCATTAACAAACTTTGCTCACATTCTATATCACTCTTACACTCCAACCAACATCCAATATCTCGGCTAAATAATATCCGATTGCAAAATTCCTATTGCTAATTTTTTGTGCATGTTTTTCTATTTTTTTGAGCATATTTCTCTGCCCTTCCGATTAAGTTGCGAAATTTAATTTTCGACCATCAAAATGTCTGAAAAATTCATTTCGAAATGTTGCTCTACGATTAATAGAATTTTTTATTGTTTTATGGATGCGGTTTTATCAAGAGAATCAAGAGATTATTTGTACAAAATTTTTAAATCTATAAACATTTTGCATGCCAACTTTTCGCTGTATACCGCCAATCTTTCAAAACTCAAGAAAATAGCGCTTACAAAATTATAAAATAGGCCATCTACATATCTCCTCTGAAATTGGCATTTTACCTAAATGAATTTGGTGTTTTCGTTCAATGTTGCATTTTAACTGCGACAACTTCCACAAAAATTTGCAAATTTGAACACTTTGCAAGGGGCCTAAAAAACCCCGGGCTCCCCTACATTATGCATTATTTCAGCTTTAAGCCAAAATTTCAGGGAAAATTTCCTTATACTATTCACAGAAGTTTCCTCAAAATCCGTATTAGATACTTTAGGCGCTAGTTTTACGTTAATGTGGGAAGCGTAAGCAAGTAGTGATCATAAATAAATTCAGGTCTACCGGAACAGAGCACAAATACGAACGGATAGGATTGTGAATCATTTGAAATATTAGAATTAATGGGGTACAATTGCTGGAAAATGCAAGGCATTATTTTAAAAGTACCAAGCATCATCCAGTACTGACCACAGCTCAAAAATTGAACTAATTGTGCAATTGTTATTAGCATATAATTCGATGTTTCTCAAAGATACAGTCCTGAATTATAAAATTCTCATCATCTTCCGGGTACTTCTCTTCCCATCCAACGTAAAAAATAAATTGTCTGGTTTTATAGGTGTGTCCATAGACTTGGCTTTTCAATCTTCTAGTCATCCTACTCATAGCTGACATTGACGTTAACATTCGTGCAATTACTGAACTACAATTTGACACTGCATTGACTGTTTGCTAGAATTTAGTTAATAGAAATTATTTCACGTTTTATTGGAATATTACAGTTAATCTTTAAAAAATTTAGTGGGTATATTCTCAATCCATCTTGCATGTTTCTGTACCAGAATGTAGCGATATATTTCTGTAATATATTTCGCAAACTAAGAGATATTGATCAGGGAATGATTCCATCCACTTGTTTTTATGTATTTCCATTCGAAAATCTTTACTAGATATTAACGCTAATGGGTATGTGGATTGAGATAAGCCATCATAAGATTTTAGTAGTTGTTCGAAACAAAATCTTCATTTAATCTTGTTATAACAGTTAGTAATATCGCAGCTATCATAAAAGTTCGTAAAGATATAAATGACCTAACCAATTTTGTTAGCTTATATCAATACTTGGCATAAGCGAAATTTTATCCATTGGTACTATATAACATGAATTTAAATTAATCATTGACTTAGTTTCCCGATAACTAAACCAAAAACTGTTATTCTGGTGCAGAGCTTATCTAGGCGAAAATGATCATTGAATTAGGAGATCTTGATTTAGATGAATTAGTATTTACAGTTAAATTCGTAAAGCATAAACAACATAACAGCTACTAGTGCAACATATAAATATCTCACAATTACAACTTAAAACAGAAAAATAAAACAAAATTTTGCACGCAAAATATATATAATACCCACCTTTCCACGTTCAATTTCCGGTTCACCCTTTTCGACGTCACTTTGGGCAGAACCACCCCCACCCCCACCACCTTCTTTGGACCCTTGTTGATGTGGTTGTGGTGTTCTTCGAAATTTTGAAAATATCTTCCTTACCAAATGATCCTGATTTTGCGGAAGTTGTGGTTCATTTTTTCTTCTCTCCGCCAGCTCCTTTTCACGCTTAACATCAGCAACTTTACGAAATATCAGTCGATGTCTCAAATTATACGTAAGAACTAAATTTCTTGCGAAGCTATTAGCAAAGGCGGAATAAAAATCTAAGACTTCTAAAAGTTTATCACGCTTGATAGCATGTAAATCGCAGTAAGTAAGCGCTCGTACATTTGCTGCACTTTGTCCCACAGCAGAGTCCTTCCAAAATTGATCACCAAATACGTCTCCTTTACCTAATTAAAAAAAAAAAAAACAAAAAAGACAAAAAATTTTATCGGTTGATTAATTCATTAGAGGAGCGTTGTTGCTGGTACAGCGTCACGGCTCTCGCATAAATAATCGAGTTTTACGTGTTGCTATCCAACAACAAACACATATGATATAGAAAAACGTAAACGTAATAGAAAAACGTAAACAACGATTTTTTACCTAAAATTGCAACGACTTCATCATCCTGGATAACTTCCAAACTGCCTGTCACTATAAAACATAAACTGTCGATACTTTCACCGGTGTGATAAAGGAGATCCCCTGGGGCGGAGTGTGACATCATAAAATGCATTGCAAGCGCTCTCAGGCATCCGTCGGATGCTAAACGAAATGCCGGATGTTCGTTGAAAACTTTTCGATTTAAATGAACACAGATATCAGCCTTCATATCTTTTGGACAGTAGTTGAGCACCTGAAAATATAAAAACGGTTTTATTTAAAACGCAGCTCAGAAGCAAACAATATCGCTGCAAAAGTGCAGGATAAAGCATTCGCAATCACACTATCGCTCCCAAATTCAAGTCCAACATTTTACACCTTCCTTATAAATGCCCGTACCTTTTCCGTGTCGAGTCCTTTTGTCATCGCCCATGTTGATACCACATAGTCCATAACACGCTCACTAAGTGCTTTCGGAACTTCATGAAGTTTCATGAATTCTCTGACGTTATTCAACATGTCATGGTACTTTGCTGTAGCTGACGTCATCTGTTGGATAATTGTTGTAACATGACCAAAAATGGTGGCGTATAGAAGGGCTGTAAGGTGGATTTAATCGTTACATACTGAGTCTTGTTTTTTCTTGTGTCTAATATGAGAACACAATAAGTGCTACATGACGGTAATGCAATTATTCAATCTATTTATAGACAACATTGGGCGATGATGATGTTAACATACTAAGCCCAGCTGATTGTTATGTGAATGAATAAGGCATTACCTGAGGTATGCGTTCGAGTCGATTAAATAAGGGCAGCGCTTCAAATGATTGCTAAATGTTCTGTAGTAAATTGATAAATTCACGGATTTCATAAGATTTAACAGCAAGAAGTATTTACGTATGAGAATAAAACAAAATCGCACAACAGTAATTTGATTTGATGCAACTTGAGGCTAAGAAAGAAACCGTAAGTACTAAAACAGGTTTTCTTAGTACTATTTTCGATGGTATAGAATATGGCGCAGAAGTCATGTCTAGACTAACTTACAGCTGCAGCAGAAACTTGGAAGAGATACATCTTCGTGTACTACACATAGATTTGTTCGAGGGGTCTATAATATGCATTATAATTTTTTAAATTCCCCTACTCTCTATTGTATAAGACTCTGTTTCTTTTTACATTTATATTATCAAGCCTGAGCGTTCAGAGATACCCTATGATGCAAAGGACAGCATGGAAGGAGATAGGGAATGAATTAGGGAACATGAGGAGAGTGGCGGAGGTGCCAATGTATGTCAGCCTTAAACTTTCGCAGGTTGTATGCCGGAGGAAAGACAGAAGATGGTAGACTATTCCACATTCGCATAGTTCGGGATAAAAAAAGTATCACGGAAATTTACTGAAATTCTAGTCAAAATGCCATAATTTTGTTTTTGGTGAATAACGTGTAGGTATAGATTTATGGGACATGGAAAAAGTGATAAGCTCCCAAATTAAAAAGCTGTTTTGTGTCAAACGTAATAAACTAAATTTAACTTTTATTGCTTCGTGCAATAGAAAGAGGACAAGCGACATCTACATACTTCACGTGAAATGAATAATTAAGTACGGACATAAACAACTTTCGAAGAATCGTATCACAGAAAAGGGAATGCGACATCTATAAAGTGCGGACATAAACAACTTTAGGTTCAGAGAATCGATGCTTCGCGAACAGAATATTCGGGAAGATTTTAGGACAATTTATAGAGTATAAATGCGGCGCTTGTCATCGCCAGGAGGCAGTGGCAGTCTTATCTTAGAGAGTGCAGTGAATAGAAGTGAAAGCGAGTAAATAGGTGAAATGTTCGATTGCGTTAAGTTGAAGTACATTACTAGTGATAATTAAAGTAGAGTTGGTTGATAATTGTTTTTGAATTTTATAAAAGTATACCGTGGAGTATAATAAAAATAACTTTTGAATTATATTTGAAATGTTGTGTTAAGAATAACAATCAAAATTCACGCTTATAACATGTAATTTCTAGTTTTGCATTGTGTTAAATGCACATGAGGTATTAATTACAACATCGTTTTTGTTCAAATCGTCAAAAGTATAAAAGAAAAGAAACATTTTAGCTAGTATGAATACTCTAAGGCAAAAGTGGAAGCAAGAAGACTTGGTACGTCGTTTTATTATACATTTGTACAGAAGACATAAAATGCTACCTACAAATAATTCTAATTAGGTCCCCTATGCTCCGTATCTGTAAATTGATACATCCAATTCGTAATGGATTTTCCATAGTTTTCAAAATATTAAAAAGAATCCTCCAATTGTAGGAGAATGTATGGGACAAAATGAGGCTTGCAAAATAAATCAATACACTTTCAAATTCTCTCGCTAATATATTATAATTAAATAGCAATAGTTCGTATATACTTTGAATATAAGTTCGACAAAGCTACATATTTTTGGATTCTGTTGTACAACAGCAAAAGCAATTTTTTTTTAACCTGGAATTTGCTTTTCCAAAATCAATAAATTGTGCGATTAAATAATCGCTTTCGTTGTTATACCGTAGAATCCAAAAATAGCCTTCTTGAACAAATATAAAGTATACCCGGTAATAAATCATAGTAATTAATTGAATATTAGGATACCATTGTAATTTTCGTACCAACATTCATTAATAAACGGCAAAGTTCTGGGGGTCATAGATGAAGATGCCTCGGACATTAAAAATTTTGATTTTCGTGATTTATACGTGAATAAAAGATTTAAATTTCAGAGTGCTAATCCAACTGAAGACTCCAAATTAAATTCTGGATTACTCAATTTGAAAATGGCTTTTCTGTTTCAAAATAGAATTTCTTTTACTAGGGTCTTACATCGCTTTCAGGAGTAGCCTCAGTAAAAGAAATTTTTGTTTAATTTCAGAAAACCTGAAGGAAAAGTAAAACGGTCGCAAGTAAACTCCTCAATTGCTGCGTAATTCAGCTGTAAATCTTATATGAACCAGGTGTGCGAAAGAAGATGTACCCAAAAACGTAAAGAACATATATAGCAAACCAAGATGGAATAGATACGGCGAGACAATCGAGAGAGAGAGGCAGTTAAGCAGTCTTTATAATTGCTAGAAATTTTAAACTTTCAAGTTTTGTCACATATTTAGTTTATAATTTATACAAGTTTTAAGCTTTTAAGTTTTGTCAGTTGCTTAGTATTAACTAGGAATAGACATTGCTATCTAAGAATACTTAGACGTTATATGAGTATTAGCGGGAGTACACTTTTGGAAATGTTTAAGTATATTTTGTACGAGGAGCTACAAATGGAACCGCGAGATCTAGTGTCAGAGAGTCGAAAATAGTATTCCTTTTCTTTTGCCTTGCCCCGCTTAAAGTAGAAAATCGAGTTTTTGTTTATACTTCAAACCGCCAATTGGGCGAGCGCGATACTACTCCCCGGGTCTTCAATGAAAAAAAAAAAAAAAAATCAACAAATAAAAAAATAACTGTTTAGAAAGCAAATTTTAAAATGAGCGCCAATACACGAAATGCATTAAGCCACCCAATTAAGTGAAATCGAGTTAGTGCAATAACCTTTTTGGTGTCGAATTTGACCGGATGGGTACGGCGGGTTAAAGAAGATGTGAGCAGGCAGTCAGTTCCGAAAGTATTTATAAATTATCCAAATTATTAAATTATAAATAATTCAAAGTTATAAGTTAATAAATAAAAAAGAAAATGGAGTAATTGGCTTTGATTGAACTCTAGTGAAGAGTGTGAAATAAAGGAAAAGAAGGCAATAACGAAGGAGACTTGGGAGTAGCAGTAAAACGGCGTAGCCCTTTTATCTTGTGATCGAATCACGGTGTAAATCTTTCGCCGAACACAGTAATTAAAGTGTATTGGTATAATTAGTATCATTTTAAGTGTCGTTATTCAGACCGTATGCTTCAAATTTACATTTTGAGAACATTGAATGGTGGCTCCTTTGTGGTTGAGTTGTGCCGCATAGCATAAGTCTCATTGACATCACTCAGGACGGATGGTCCAAATTTCTTGTTAAGCCTGTGGGAATATAAAGGATCGACACGTCGAAAGAGAGCGCAAAGAAATTACAACCGTAACTAATGAAAAACTGTGTTATCTCAATCAAATTAATACATCGATGCCTACCACGTTCGATGATACCATTGTTTTTTCCAGACGTTTATCTTGCGGCAACTTGGATATAAAAATTTGTGAACAATTTCTAAATTGTCCAGTGTTCAGCTGCCACAAGCCTATGAATTGATAACGGCATTATAGGGGTTATTGTATTATCTTTTATATATTCCTTTTTTGTATAATTTCTATTATAACATTTTGCGCTCAGCTGTGTCTTCTCATTTGCATTATGTTCACTTGCCAACACAAGCTTCGTGATTTCGCTCCGAAAATCCCCCTGCAATAAAAAAAAGGGAAATGGAAGTATCACGTGGCACCCATTACGGGACTCCTCGTTGAACTTACGCCAAATCCACTAGGCAGAAGCCCGAGTAACAAGTGTAAGGTATAATCCAGTACTAATATGACCACATATATTTGGCTAGGTGCTCGTCTAATATAGATTTTGAAAGAACGTATGAGGGGCGAAGGGGGTGGGAGATCTTTCGAATTTACAGACTGATTAAGATACATTTTTATAAAAGCCTTAAAAGTTTGAAATTCGTATGGTGCACGACTAATACTATCGACTATCACGCTATTACATTATGAAACCCCTTGAACATTTTAAATAAAAAGAATTGCCTTGCTGCTCATTTTGCCACCAAACTTATCGCACTTTAGACTTTAAATAAACCATTATTTTGTGAAACAGGGTCTATTAATAAATACTTTTGTTAAATAAAATCGACAGCCTGGACTCTCCTTTTTCATTTCACATTCAGTAATTATTTCCAGCTGAAATTTCAATAGTTCGACAGCTATTTATGTAATCGATGAATTTCGCTTAAATAAAACAACAAAAACTTCATTCTACAAATATCAGTTTTTCAATAGGGCGCGTTACAGGTGAGCATTTACCTCTGTAGCAATAAATTCCCGTGAGTTCTTACAAACTGAATTTTCCAATAGTCACGGTATCTGTACTTAATGTACGTTATATTGAAATTTTTCTACCAAAGCTATTTATTTAATAGTGGTCGGGGAATTCTCCACCGCCATCCTTTTCAGGACATTCTCATCATTTTGTGGTAGGCATAGAGGACTCAAAAATCGTTCGAAATAAATTTTATGGGTGCTATATCTCGAATTTACTATTCCCTGAGCTGAAAAATACTATTTATATGTATTGAAAGATCAACTTTTTAATCTAAACGGGCGTGCATTGGGAGTGTACTCCTCCCGTACTAACATATTGTATTTTTGTCGATTGTAAGAAAATGGAGTCAAACCGACGAAAGACCACTTTAAAGTAATTGAATAAAAATAATAGTCATATTCTAAGTTCAACAAATTCCAAATGCATTCCAAATTATTACTTTTATTGGAAAGTTCCTATCAAATATTAATTAACCTCGATTTTAAATCAAATAAAATTAATAATTTTTTTGTTTGTCCATCGCTAAAAGTGAGTATGGGGACAACGGAAAGTGATCCCATGTATATGTAAGCAATTTTAATAGCATGTATGGTCTATGTTATACATGTCAATGATTATACCTCTTTTGTGCCATTTTTAATGACCTTGTAATTTTAATTCATTTTATCAAAGCCCATTTTCTATTCAAATCACGCAACTGCCGATAAATTCTGAGAAATAATTGTCAACCAAGATGTGTCACTTTCGCCTTGAATTATTACCCAAACAAAAAGCGAAAATCAAAAAAATACACACGAGGCTAATGGCGTTTTCAATGGCACGCTAATGCTACTCTGGAATTGCACTTTTCTTGCAGAATTAAATATCAAAAACTTTTTTCGTCATAAAATTGGAGTTAAATTGAATTTCACCTTTTTGAATGTCATTTTCCAGCTAGGGTGTACAGGGATGCAATTAAATGTCAAGAAAATCTGTGATAGTTATGCGATTTAATGTTGTAATTCTGATAAAAATGACAGTTTATACAAAAATAGTTATACATCAAGACAACTGTATTGAAGAGATATTAAAAAGTAATGAAGAATGTTTGGAATTTTGTTGCTGAAAGAACATTTTGAAGGAGGAGTAGCATACCAGTAAGAAGACAAATTCTGTCATATATATGGTAAGAAGACTGATATCGTGTAGTGAAGCAATATTTTCATAAAATTTGTTTTTAATTTCCTTATCTTCTATCAACAAATGATAATTTTCCAACTGACTATCACTATAGATAGTTAGTTCAAATTTTCGGTTTTATTTTGATAACTTTTTAGAATACCACAAATACAAACGCGAAGTTACCCTGTACAAATTTCAGTAAACTGATCCTTAGAAAAGTGCAATTGTCTTATCCTAGAAGAAATCTCGGGAAATGCTGTTTAATATGCATGTCAAATGTCATAACATTTCATATTTTCATGCTATTGGCATAAGTGAAACTCCGTCCTACTTTATTGATAATAATTGATGAAAACACCAATTATAATAGATGGCTTTGCGTGAAAATGCACACAGTGGACTTAAACCCCCACCAAAGATAAGAATTCTACATAGATGCGCCTATAAAACAAAATTCAAGATACAAGTTGTGCAATAAAATGCTATTTTAAATAAATTCCGTTGTTACCTGAATATTTTTAATACTTTCGAATGATACGCCTAGTACTGGTGTTTACAAGGACTATGTTAGCTGCATCAATTCGGTTTTTGACATGTCGAGTTCAGATGATCGTATGGTTGTTCTTGGCGATTTTAACTTGCCTTCTATATGTTGGACTCCATCGCTTGAGGAAGGCTCTTTTATTCCAACAGAGTTTACGTCTGTGCTGGAATATGATACTCTGGATGTGATATCTTCTTGTGGGCTTAAGGAGCCAAATGGTATTCATAATGTTCGCAACAGGATTTTGGATCTTGTTTTTGTTAATGATGACTCCAATGCTTGTGTTACTCGTTCATTGCATCCTTTGGTGGGTGAGGTTCCTGATCATCCGGCTATTGTCCTGTATGTCGACGATATTTATGGTGATACCCCTACTTATTTTTTAGATTTTGATTTTGATTTTGCTAGAGCAGATTTTGAAAAATTGAAGTTGGTCTACCTTGTTTAATGTTTCAGATGTTGATTCTTGTTTGTTAATTTTTTATAAATTAATTTTTAAATGTTTCCTTGACGCTGTACCTATTCGTAAAGCTAAGAACTATAGTTCTACTCCTAATTGGTTCGATGACAGTCTACGTAATTTGCGTAATGCGCGTAATAAGGCGTGGAGAATCTATAGTAATTCTAAATCTATGAGTGATTATCGTAATTATTCTTGTCTTAGAAAATAGTTTAAGGAGGAGGCTCAAAAGACGTATACTTCTTACATAAATAACGTCCAAAATAATATTAAATATGATCCTAAGCGTTTTTGGAATTTTGTTAATGCTAAGCGTAAATGCGATGGTTATCCCAACAGCCTGTCCTTTTTGAACAGTTCCAGTCATGATCCGTCTCTTATATCTAATTATTTTGCGGATTATTTCTCCAAATCTTTCAGTGTTGACAATGGCAATGCATATGATTTTTCTTATGTGTAGTCTTGCATGTCTAATTGTTCTAGCCTAGATGTTAATATTCGCTGCATTAGTGAACATATGTTATGTGAGCATGTTCATGAGTTGGATTCTTCTTGTTCTGTTGGACCGGATGGTATTCCTAGCATTGTTCTCAAACAATGTTTTGATAGTCTTTCGCGTCCGTTTCTTTATTTATTTAATTTATCCTTGTCAATGGGTGTATTTCCTGATGCTTGGAAATCATTATTTGTTATTCCTGTTTTTAAAAATGGAAAGAGAGACTTGGTTAGTAAATATAGACCTATTGCTATGTAAATTGTTTGTTATACCCATGCTTTTTGAAAGCATGGCTTGTGAACTGCTGAAGTTCGAATGTAAGGCATTAATTAGCTCAAAACAACACGTCTTCATTAAGGGTAGATCAACATCAACCAACTTGACACTTTTAGCATTTTCCATTGCTAATACCCTTGACAAGCGGTTGCAGACTGACTGTGTCTATACTGACTTCTCTAAAGCCTTTGACAAGCTTTCCCACAGAGTACTGCTGTTTAAGCTGTTAAAAATTGGGTTTTCTCCATTGTTGGTTGATTGGACCTCATCCTATTGAAGTGGTAGAAATTTTAAAGTGCTCTTCAGAGATGCGCTTTCAAATGTTTTTTGTACGCAGTCTGGAGTACCACAGGGAAGCCATCTGGGTCCCTTATTTTTTGTCTTATTTATTAATGATCTTGTATCTGTGATAAAATTCTCTGAAATTTTAATATATGCTGACGATGTTAAGATCTTCAAACAGATTCATTCACCGAATGATTGTGTACTGTTGCTAATGTTTCTATAAATGTAGTGGACCACATTAAGGATTTGGACATTATCTTTGACTCAAAGCTTACTTTTCCTCTCCATCTTGATTTTATAATTGGTAGAGCCTTTTCAATGCTTAGGTTTGTTAGACGCTGGGGTAAGGAATTTAATGACCCGCATTGCGTTCCTTGTATGATTCACTCGTGAGGTCTATACTGGAATACGGCTGTCAAGTGTGGAGTCCTTATTACAGTGTACATATTAATAGGATTGAAAAAGTTTCTACGTTTTGCCCTTCGTCACCTTCCGTGGATTGATAGGTTTGAGCTTCCACCATATTCTGATCGTCTGGTCTTAATTAATACGACGTCGCTCCATAAGAGGCGCGAGTTTTTATTGTGTGTTTTCATTCATAAAGTTTTGACTGGATTAATAGATTCTCCTGAAATTCTTAAATCAATTTCGTTGAATGTTCCTGGTAGAATTTCAAGGTACCGCGATATTATTTTCATTAAGAGTCATCGAACGAATTATGGATTTTATGAGCCCCTCAGTAATATGTGTAGAATTTACAACAAATATTCAAATATTTTAGATTTCAATATTGATTTAAGAGCAATTGGGAATTTGATTCTTTGAAGGTGTTTGTGATTTTATTTTTTGTTGATTTATCGCAAACATTTTTTTTTTATTTATACACTATGGTATTTTATATATAAGTCAGATTATATTTATATATGTTGACTAAATAAATAAAAAATAAAAAATAAAAACTTCTCCAAGTAGGAAGTAAATCACTCATCTCATAGCTTAGTGGCCTATAAGCCATCTTCTGGTTGACCCGTTACGCTCATAACCCGAAATTAAATCGATCTATCTCCACATTAAATCGATATCAAGTAGTAATAGCATGAGCTTTCATTCTATTTAAATTAGCATTATTTACCCATAATACTTATAATGCACATATATACAAAACCGAATATTGATGGGACTACGACAGGATCCATCGTCGCCACGAAAAGCTTTTAAAAATTAAACTGAATAAATCATTCACTTTTTATGAAATAAACTACTTACGGGATTATCTGGTTTTTGGACTATTGAATAAAATTACCTCAATCTTCATTCTCGTGTTAAATTAAACGTGTAGCAATAAATGTTTTTTTTTCAAGTTACAGGGGTCTCATTTTTAATGTTATAAAAGTAATTATAAGATGAAAAATATTAACAAAAAACAGAAAAACAGGTCCGATAGCATTTACATATTCGTTTGGAAAACCTATGCATGAAAACCAATAAAAATTGTTGTATACATCGACAAAATTTTAGGAACGGGAGTAAAGGACACGGTTTTTTTAGGTTTTTGATTTAAAAATATACCTTTTTCAAAAATCTAACGAGATTCGCGTGAAAAAAACTACGTGGAACAGTTAATTGGCGTAGATCAAAGGATGAGTATGTACTATTACTGCCAACGATTGGAAATGCTGGTAATCAAGGGAATACGTTGAAACTAAGAAAATATAGGTTAGCTTTATGTAACGCGATCTGACGATTCTAATTATATATTAAAGCATGGATATTTTTTTTTTCAACTTTGATTGTTTGTATTTTTTAATTTGTTATCCGTATCACATATAAATACAGGGTGTCCCGTATGTGGTATGAGACAAGAAGTCTAGAGAGATGTGTCGTTCTGAGGAATTTTCGGAACCGGATCCGGATCATCTAATTTGAGCCTGATTCCGCGGAGCCGTTCCATCGTTCCTTTCATAATTTAATTCAAAGAAAGATGTTGTGAATTCATCTGATTTTTTATTATAGAATTAAGAACTAAAAATATAGCTTCCAATTAAAAATATAAGCATATAAAATGTTTGTTTCCTTTTATCAGTAAGTATTTTGACAAACTTTCGACAAAACCTTTCACATCGGACTGAAGTTCCTGGTATATAAAACCTCATGTGATAGAAAATGAACGTAAAGAAAACGCGCCTCAATTTCAACAACAAATACAAAGCCAGTCGGCGGGATTTTCCGATTTGGTTTTACACAATTGATAAAGGGGATGATAGATGCACATAAGCTAAATTAAGTAAGACCGTATCAATATTTGTGTTGGACTTAAATTCGCTAGTGTAAAAGAACATGGCAGCCTGCAAGGATTAATTTCTAGCAAAATTCATGAAGGAGCAGTCGATTTATTCTAAGAATGTAAGTCTATCGACATTTGTGCACGTTGTCATTCATTCATCACCTTTCCAATTGTTACTGGCTTTTTTTTTTTTTTTGTATTCATTTAATTTTTTCTTGTATGTTGTGCACTTCGTTAGTACCTTTTGAGCCAAAAGAGGTAATTTTGGATTCACTAATATTTCTACACAAATTTTATATGATACTCGCATCCGTATGTTTCTAATATGTTCTAAATGCCAACGAGCAGAATTAAACAAATTCCTACAAAATATTAAAATATGCAATCAGAAATGGCAAAGTACAATGTGCTCAGATCAGTAAGTTTTTTTGCATAAATTTGTTTAAGGACGAGCGCACGACAGATCCACAAATTATGGACCCGTTACGTTCATTCCATGTATGGATCCGCTCAGTCTGGACCCGTTCGTTCTGAACTAACACATCTCTAATGTTTAAACAAGCAAAAATTGTAACGGTTTACAAGATAACAGGATTTAAAAATATTTGAGTATGTTTTTATAGATCACCCTGTAATTTCTGAACATTACACCCTGCGATGATTATTTAGTTTAATGTGTTAGATAGATAATCGTTGGACCTTTCAAATGGTCTATACATTTTTCCCTTCTCCCATCCGTTCTGAAGTTATGGCTCAACAAAGTTAAAATTTCGGAAAAAGCACAAAAGCTTCCTTTTAACCAATTAATTCTTACTACACCGTATACGCACAAATATTACCTTGTGTACAAAAGTTGATGAAATAAATACTACAGCAAAGAAGTAGTGCGTCACCCCAGCAAACATTTTAGCGAATTTCGTTTTCAGCGGAATATTCTCGAATTCCGAAATTCGAGATTTCTTCGAGAATTCTTCGTTTAGTGACGTGTGTCTGTTGGAAATATTCCCGAATTCCGAAATTCGAGATTTCTTCGAGAATTCTTCATTTATCGTAGCTGTTGTCCGCACGGTCATTGTTTTTTCAATTCCCCACAGAAAAGTATTAAATTTATCAGATTTGAAAAAAATATGAACATATGCGACGAGTTTCCATTTGCTCCTATTCCTTATTTGACCAACAGCTTTCATTTAATTGTGAGTTTACTGAAATGTTTTAAGAACCCTACGAATATCCGTCGATTTTATCTTGAGAACGAATCAGTCTCGAAAGGTTATCGAATTGTTATTACGAATCGTTATCGAATCCTTATTACGAATCGTTATGGAATTGTAATTACGAATCGTTATCGAATCGTTATTACGAATCGATATAGAATGTTCCTTTTAGTCGTGGCCGAATCGAAATCGAATCGAGAACGACATCGAGATCAAAGTCAAACTCAGTTGAAACGAATCGTTTTCGTTTTGCTGGGAGAAGTTTTATAACGAAGATGAAGGTATAATATACACTACAAATAATCGTCACTTAATTCTCGCTCCACTTTCCGAAGTGTGGACCTATAAAACGAGTGAAATGACGATGAGCGTATACGCTTCAGTTGTCCATTTACCTTATTCTCTTCTGTTGTTTGTTTTTTATGGAATTTCAGCAGATTTTCGCAATTTCGATTATTTTTTCTTGACTGATCGTTCAATATAGAAAAGGAGATGCAACAGGAGATAGATTCATGGTTGGATGGTGAAGATGATGACGCAAAAGTTCTTAAGGCTGTGTATATTGAGCTACCATTGGAATCTCGTTATCAGTTGGCAGAAGATTCTTGCGATAAGGAAGGTGGAGGTACATTTTTTAATTTCATAAATAACAGCTGGAAGAATCTTGTAAGATGATTGTGAGAGGCAGACGAGCTGAGACACCAATACCAGATGATGAATTAGAATCTATATGGAGTCCATCAAAAGCCATTGATGTTTTAGAAAGCCATTTTGCTAATTTTGAAATCGACTTGATTAATTCAGTAGCAGCGACACCTCCATTATTTGATATTTCCGATCAAGAAATTCATTCGGAAGATGGCACCTAAGCATTTCAAGGCTACCCGAAAAAACGCCACCCCGTTTATGGCAACCAAGTATATTAAGGCCAATACGAGTTAAGCGGACAGGCGCGCAGCCAGCCAAACAGCATAAAACAAAAACAAAAAATATATTTTTACCTGGAATATTTTTTTTATATAGAATATGATGTTTTTTTAATTGTTATATTGTTTTTTCATAGTAAAAATAGTGCTTTTGTTATATTATGTTATTTTTAAGTTATTAATTTTTCATTACATTCAATGCTTTTAAATAAATAAATAGTGCTCCTCTGTTTTAGTTTAATTT
Source organism: Dioctria rufipes (assembly GCA_963924295.1). Taxonomy (NCBI): domain Eukaryota; kingdom Metazoa; phylum Arthropoda; class Insecta; order Diptera; family Asilidae; genus Dioctria; species Dioctria rufipes. The sequence goes on along the minus strand of OZ002742.1, from coordinate 168,383,910 downwards.
ATTTCTACAAATGACTATAGGTACTGGTCGAGTGTAGCGTATGAGCTACGGACGCCCAACACCCCAACGGATGGAACAATTTTTTAAATTTCATGTGGCTCCGAAAATACACCACACAAAATTTCAGATACTGGGTCACTTTCTGTTTTAATGGGTTAAAATGATCTATCACACTCTATACCTAAAAAGTATCCCATTCTACTTTGTTTTTCACTGTTAAATCATCAGCATAGGGTAGAACGTTTATTTATAAAACATACTCAAATATCTTTAAGTCCCATTATTTTGGAAACCGTTAGATTTTCGCCCACCCCAACCTATACAATTTTTTGTTTGTCTAAGCATGACCTATCTATAACCTTCGGCTCCTAGATCACATGCGGGACACCCTCTCTAAATGGACTAAACTTGTCAAAATCCATACATTTTCTTTCTGGTCTCCTCTTCCGATGACCCTTAACATGGCTGGAAACTAAAAGCAATAAAATAATTTTTAAATTTTTTTGACCTTGAAGTTTTTATAATTTTTCTTGGATTGGTTTTAGATTCAATTTTATCATTTAAAAATAATTTAGTTGCTTTTAATATTGAATAAAAATTAATTAAAACAGTATGGTTTGTGCGTTCGCGTCTATAGATCGTCAAACTAGTATCTTCGAAGGCATCTTTCATATACATAACGACATCTAATATAAATTCGTTATAATAATTTCTTTTTTAATAAAGACTACCGTTGTTGTGTTATGCGGAGTTATGGTTTTTTAACGATGAGCATGTTGTTAACCAACGAAAATCTTCTAAGTAAGACACGTTAATTTGAAGAGTTCTTCCGGGATTGTCTAATATTTTTAAAGGAGGAAGCTCGAAAGGATAATGGGATGTAAGAATTTACTTATTTAGTATAGACTAGCTTTGCGTAGGGTATTACGCTTAGACCACATCAATTTAGGTCTAAGCAGATGGATTTAAGTTTAGCAATCTCGAATTACCAGACGCTAATCGAAGATATTAAAGCTGACGACAATAGGTTGCTTAAGTGTTTTATGCACAATGAGATGAAACCACAATGCGCGAGATTTGTTGCGAATTGAATCTCGTATATGGTTAGTTTAATTTTAAGCTTTTCATTCAAAATAGGTATAAGACACGGACAGATTATAAATAATAAGTATATTTTAGATAATCCAAATATATTTTGTTTTGTCTCATAAGTCTAGTTAAATGAAGTTAGCATTGCAACGAAATTTTTTTGAAACAATATTCACGATATGCCACTACATGAACTGCCTAACTTCCTAGTTTTTAAAATTCGATAATGATGCGATTAGCTACTTTTTGCTACACAACCTAAATGAATTTAACAATTTACTCAAATTATATACGACGAAATGCTTTACTTCTATAGCAAAAAATTACAAGAAGTAGACCACCTTTTGAATAGTCTTGCAAACCAGAACATCTAGCGCCATCTGAAAGTTAACAGTTTTTAGTTTTAAAATATTCAAATTTAGCAACGAAATTCTAGCTAAAGCAGCTTAAGTTATAAAATAGACTACGATAGGGGGACATTGTAGCATTTATTACGTTCTAAATAGTATATTTAATATAATAAATAGACGAAGCAACGGAACGTGTCAAGCACAGCACCTGCAATTATCATCATGCAGATGGTGAACACCTTCTCGTTGTCCGTCTCGGCGGCAACATTTCCAAATCCAACCTGAAATAATTTGTTAATTTTTTGTTTTTCAAATCAGGTAATATAATGAAATTTAGAAAATTTCACGTAAAATTTGAATTTATCAAAATACTTACCGAAGTCATACAGGTCATAGTAAAGTACAAAGCTGTTACGTACATTGTCTTCCGGGATGGACCGTTTATTAATTCCGGTGCACCTGATTCATTCGACCAAATGTAGGAATACGGATTTTGTGTAACATTTGCTAATTTCCACAACCAGCTATATTGGACCTTTTGTTTTATAAGAAAATGGAAAAAAAAATGGAGGCAATTTAAAACAATTCATTAAGAAGTAACAATAATACTTGCAGACTTACCCCATTATCCGCATCACTTCTTCCAATTGAATACCATATGCACGCGAGCCAATGAGCTACAAGCATATAGAAGCAAAGTAGAAGAATAAGCATTGCAGCACCATACTCGAGGTAGCGATCCAGTTTTCTTACAACACGTCCCAAACGCAGTAGACGTACGACTTTTAAAGCACTAAAAAGTGAACCGATACCATCTTCATCGTGATCGAAGGCATTGAATACATCATAAGGCAAACAGCTGAGCAAATCAATAATGAACCATGACTTAAGATAATTCATTCGGATGACCTTCGGGTCGCTGACGACCTCTCCGCCGGGTCCAACGAATGTGGTATGAAAATTTAAAACTGTAACGAAAATAAAAATGGAAACAACCGCAACTAGGAGGAAGAAATTTTTGTTGATTTATACGATAATTCATGAGAATAGTTTCCCCAAAACACAGCTATAAATTTACTTGAGTGAAGCAGCCCTCTACTCCCCCATATGTAAAACTTGTTAACCAAGATTTTTTTCGCATTATAATATACTGTGGGGGTGGGTCAGAGCCCTATAACCCAGCTTAAAGTTGCATGTTTGTATAGCTGGAATTTATGGCAAAGTATTTTTTTCTGGTTGGGCTTAATGTGACTTTAATAGCATGAGCGTGAAGGGTGTACATATTTATGTCAAAGTAATCAAGGAAAAAAAAACCACAAAAGAAATTAATAGTTATTTAGATGAAGCATGAGTTCCAGAGAGACATTTTGAAAATTCATTGAGTGATTTTTTGTTTATTTTGGTTATGAATTGTTTTCATAAGGCCGTAAGGTTATTAAAAAGAATGGGTACTCGGATTGCATGAGTGCTGACATAAAAAGATTTCCATTTCATGTATTACTTTACTTCAAAGTGTGTTCCATGTGGATTACAAACCGTTAATCCTTTCCCAATACAATTCAACTATTTATAATAGATATTATGTAAAGCTGTGCTCAAAGGTAGCAGGTATTGCAAATTGATGCGGCCTAAAAGATTTTGATGAATGAAAAACGGGGTCCATTGTTTATCGAAATGGTGTTGATATTTAAATTTTTTAACAACCACCGGTTCGGTTATCCAATTACGTACGTAACACTTTGTTAAACTGGGGTAAAATTAGGAAGCCAGAACGCTATCGCAAGCTTCATGTGCATGTATTGTGCGGACATATTCGCGACCATTCGTAACATCCATGGGGGGAAACACTCCTTTCCAACCTTTCTAAACGTGGTATTTAGCTCAATGCCCAGATTTTTAAATGACGATCCCATTGATCCAATGTACTAGAATACTTTGATTGCAGGCTGTAGTAGATGGCTCCAGAATTATTTTTCTATGTTGTATAGAAGTTGTCTCTACTTGTCTTTCGGTTGTCATTTCCAGCTTTAAAACTTCTAATAAAAGAATTTTCAAAGAATTAATATTTATTTTGATATGGTTTTAACCATTTTTAGTTGGTATACTGGAAACATTTATGTTGTACGGTTAAATAAAAGTTTGTATCACAATTTTAGTAGCGACAGGACCTATACAACTAAGAATTGGTTATGGAGACATACTATATATTATAGTCAACAATTAAAGTGGTATACCAATTATGTCATAATCGCTCCAATCCACAAATACACAATTCGAGTTGCATGGATTTAGAATTTGGTATTTGCACATAGACTAGTCACAGATCCACATCTCCTCGATTAAGCCAATTGACATACCTATGTAAATTTTTACGTCATCAGCGTAAAGGTGGACCAAAATATCGTTCGAGATCGTGGGTAGATCATTTATGTATAGATATAAGAAAAGAAGACCGAGATTAGAGCCCTGAGGTATACCACAGTAGAGAGTTAGGGGAGACCTACATTTATTTATTTATAGGAAGAACTGATGCCTAAATGTTAGGTAGTTCCGTTTAGGTACTACTAACCCTTTGCAGTCGAAGCCGCCGCAGTGGCGGCATTCGGAAGTCTTCGTAGAAATCGATGTCGCTGCTGTGGCGGCATGATGTCATTTAATCATGAAGCAACTTGATTATGCAGTCAGTTTCGAATATGTTCTCTAGAAACAGTCGGATCAGTTGTACACATTATTTTATGATCAAAAAATACTGCACATATCATAAAATTTGTGTCAAAAAAATTTAATAAAAACACAGCGCAATTTCCAAGAATGGAGGGGCTTAGTGATTTTCAAGATAATGAGAGTAGTGATGATGGATTGGAGTTAGAAGTACATAATGAAAATACGGACAATAAAAGTGACAGTAGTGACGATTACATAGTTTCTACTAAGAGACGGAACATACTAAGAAATGAAAGGGACACGGAGAATAGTGAAGATGATGACGAAGAACATTTTGAACAAATAGAGGAGTCAAGTCAAAGTGATGGATTAAAGGACGTAACAGAAAAGGACGATTTTCCTTTTAGTTTCACATTCAAAACTTCTCCGAAATCGTAGGACCATAAATATCTCAAGACCATTGAAATTTTTCAAATTATATTTCACCGATATATTGATAGATCAAATAGTAAAAATGACTAATGAATATGCATAAATGAAGATACGTGAGAAACAGTTGGCTAAAGAGTCTATTTTGCATTCGTGGGTGGATGTTACATGTAAAGAATTTATGGCCTTCATCGATGTCATTCTAAATATGGGAACAATGCCACTTGAAAACATATATGAATATTGGGCAATTAAAAGTGACAGCAGAGTTCCTTTTTATCCGGAAGTATTCAGCACAGAGCGATTCTCTCGAATTTTCTGGATGTTACATCTACAAGGCAGTACATCTTCTAATAGATCTTTGAGAACTCGAATTGAAAAGGCAAGCAACTTTTTGGAATATATCGACTCGAACAGAACATTTTATACTTGGCAAGGATATTTGTGTCGATGAACCAATCGTCAAGTTCAAGGGGAACATTGCGTTTATAACGAATAATCCAAAAAAAAAACCGACCAAATGGAGTATAAGAACTTGCATATTAGCGGATGCGGAAACCGCATATGTATGCTCTACATTACCCTACTATGGAAGTTTGACAACTTAGGGTTTCGAGAAACCAGAACTTCCGGTCAGCTCTCGATTTCCATTGAGATAAGTTAAAGAACTTCTGGACAACATTCCAAATGTTAAGGGCTATCATATGTATACTGACAGATACTTTACAGGTATTCTGCTTGCCAATGAAATTTTAAAAGTAAAGGTCCATTTAACTGGTACAGTAATGCCAAATCGTAAATATGTTCCGGCTGAAATTAATAAACCTCTCGTATCGGTTATTAGGAGAACACGCGGTGGTGGAAGAATTGAATAATTAAAACCAATTATGGATATGGATATACATTATACCAAAAAATGGGAGGGGACTAATATGCATCAACGTATTGTTTCCTTCGCAAATCCCTCAATTGGTGCAGGAAATTAATTTTCTGGGGCATGAAGATCTGAATCACCAATGCATAAATGCATAAAATAACAAGACAACAGAATAACGAAAGGCCGCTAAAACACTTAAATTTTGTGAAATGTTTAGTTGATGAGTTATTAGAAAATTTCCGGAAACAAACACCATCTACAGCACAATCTCCGATATCATTAGTAGACATTAGATTAAATAATCAGCTTCATATAATTCGTTCAGGAACCAAGAAAGACTATGCAGTATGTTCCGACAGGAAATCTCCAAGAAAAAGACGAAAAACACGTACGTATTGTGATACCTGTACTCGGAAGCTAGGATTTCATATTAGTAGAAGCTTGACTTAATATCGCAAACTGAAGTGTATCATACAAGTAGCTGGGGTTCCGAGACATATGAGTCATAGTCAATAAAATAACAGCGTGATATTTGAAATATATCATAAGACTTCAACCAATTATACAGTTGATGTGAGGAGAGACATGGTCAAAATCACGGAGACCAAAAAATACCTTATACATAGTAGCGTTGAATGCAGTATTTAGATTTTATAATAAGGACAAGAAAATATTTCGCACCCGTAAGTAAAAGGGGAGACGAGAGCCATCCTAACTAGCTTTAAACGGGTTTGCGCTGCAGTAAAATTACCAGTCGGACAGAGTGAATGAAACCGACCATATCTTTTCTAATTAGAGCAGTCATATGATGACCAGGGGAAAAGGTTCTATCGAAGATAATTCCCAAGTTAGAAGAGGAATCGACAAATGGAATTTGTGTTCCATTGATTACGACAGGTTAGAAATAAAAAGAAGGTAAAATTGTTTTGTATATAATTAAGCAAGGAGTCTTGGTAGTGTTCAAGTATAGCATGTTGTCAAGATTCCACAAATATATAGAATGGAGATCATCATTTATGCAAAACACACCATCTTCAGCTAATTCAATTGGTCTTGAGGTGTACGATTGAGCATCATCAGCCAAAAGGTGCAGTTTGCTGTAATTAACACAATGAAATAAATCATTGATGAAAAGAAAGAATAACAGAGGACCCAAGATAGATCCTCGCGGTACTCCTGAAGACACCAGTTGAAAAATGGAATATAAATTTTTGAAATATACAGATTTAAACCGATCTGAGGGATCAGAGGTTTCACTTTGAGCCAAAGCTGTACTCTAATTGGGCAGAGTTTAGGAAAATGCTGAAAAATTTGTAATTTTGACGAAATACTCACATTTACTTTTAGCTTCCTAAAAGTAAACTTTGTGACCTATAAATAGTCGTTAGAATTATTGTCACCAAAAGCGTGGTTTATTAAGTACAAATTTTTAAACATGAACCGCGCTTGATTCCCCAAAGGCGAAATGCTAAAATTATTTCAAACGACACATTTCTCACACATATGCAACCACAGGAAAGTCTTATAGCCTATGGTCTGAAAGAAAGAAGACAGTGTTTTAGCGGTCACAGAACAGATGCAACACATCCTTTGTACGTATATAACTTCATGGAATAGTTGAGGGAGTTTAGTTTATTTTGTTATTATTTAATGTTTGGGATAAGTATTTCAGTAAAACATTTTTTTAAAATGTAACAATTTACTACAACAATACACAAGGATTTGTTTGCCGTTGCCCTTTGTTATAAACGGTTCACCAACTCCTTTGACAATCCCCTTACAAAATCTGCGTTAGCCCTGACATTGATATCATCCTCGAAGTAAAGATGAGTATTAAAGAAGAAACCCAAATCTTTTGTTTTGTCAAGTCTAATTAATTAGCATTCATCTAAAATATATGCAAAGCCCAAAGGCTTCCTTTTACGAGAAGAAAATGTCATTGCAGTAGATTTTCTGATAATGAGAAGAAGACAGTTAATAGAACACCATTTATGAAAAGTGCCTAAAGTCCAAGTTTAAAGTTCTACACTCGTTTTCATTAGTAACAATACGGAAGATTTTAGAATCGTCAACATAGCGAAGTATTCTTGAATTAGCCAAAATCAAAAATATATCATTGATGTAAATTATAAAAAGGTGTGGTCCAATATGGCTGCCTTAAGGAACGCCAGAAGTATTATCTATTTCGACAGAAAGAGCTGTGCTGAATATAACTCTATGAGTCTGATCAGATAAATAAGAACAAAGCCAATTGATAAAGACAATAGGAAAACCAAGAATAGTCAACTTATGAGTTATAATTTTGTGATTGATTCGGTCATAAGCTGTACACTGAAATCCGTCAAAATGTAATCGACTTGCTTGCTTCTTTCAAGATCAAAAAAAAAAACTAATAGAAATTGGTAAACTCTAACAAATTAATCGTAGTAGCCATGCCGAAAAGAGCGCAGGAAATCTAAGCTTTGGAAGTACAAAACATCGCGAACCCAGGGTTTCAAATATCTTAGCAATACAGCTCAAAATTACGATAGGTCTGCAGTTAGAGGTGTCGCACTTGTTGCCCCTCTTATCCAAAGAAATAATCAAAAAGGTAGAATTTCACCAAATTGAAGATAACTTAAATAAAAAACAAAAAACATAAACAATTGGTGCCAATAGTAACTTTCACTAGAGCTTCATGAAGGATTATACTACTTAGGCATTGTTAACGTTTAAAATCCTGAACTTTTGTAATCCCCGTTAATTTATTTTCAGATTTTGGACATTTTCAGTTAGCACGCGGAAATTACGTAATTATTAATTCTGTTTGTCAGTCGGTTCTCGAAGAAATTAAATAATGCACTGGGCACGGATTCTCGTTATTCGTTCCTTCTCTATTTAGCTTTGAAAAGTTACGAAAAAAATCGCAAATTTAGAGCTATTTCTCGATGATAAAGAGGAAGGACTAGAGTCTGCTTTTAGATACTATATACTTGGTATAAAAACAGATCAATGATACACGCGTCTTAACTAACAGATAGTCATAATCAATCAAGATCATTTTAGGAATTTTGCATTTTATTCTTTTATTTAATTTTTAATCGAAGTAAAACTTTATTTTTGAACTTACCAATATCTATGAAGAATATCACGTCCACAATTGAATCAACTACTAACAATGAAACGTCTTCTGAGGTTTTGTTCTTGAAGGCTACATTATATGGCACCTGAATGAAATGATTAAAAAATTTTCCATAAAATTTTTCGAAATTTTTCTTTTTTTTTTACAAACCATAATAGCGGTATAAAATGTTAAACACAATATCACCCAATCCCAGATTGCTTTAAATGCACAATAGTGTAAGAGTATATGTGGTGGAGTCTTAGGCGCTTCCTGTCTATATTGTGGCATAACATCGGCACTTAGTGACATCATCTTAAAATACAAATAAAACAAAAATTAGTTCAATATTTTCTGAATGTGTATAATATGAAACACAAAAAAAAAAAAACAAAAAAAAAAAACAATTACATGAGCCAAATTTGATTGTTTCGTTGGATCCTTTAAAGTTGGAAGATGTGCACTGAATTGCCGACTTCGTGTCACCGATCTGGCCAGCTTGGCGAACTTCGACAATCCTAGAACTCAGAAATGAAATATGAAATTCAAATTTCTTGTACTATGACACTGAACACTTAGAAATTGTAATCAAAGTAAAGTTTGTAACAGTTAGTGTAGTACAATAGAACCGAGAACAAGGCATCACACCACTTAAAAAAAGCTGAAAATACGTAAAAAGTTAAAAGTACACACACACACACGCATACGAACGCAAACATAAACACATGTATGACATTTATTAAAAATGAACAAACATCACATTTCCTTACATTGAGCGTAGAAAGCTGAATTTCTAAAAGGACTAGATAAGAAAAACTTCACAAAAGAAAGAATCTATACATGAAGTTAATATGCATATACGCAATACGCATGCCGTTATATTTAGAAAATATTCACTCACATTAAGAAACATAGTATGTATAAAAACTTAGAGTTGATAAATACCTCCTTTTGTATCTTCGCTGTCTATAGGCTGCTTTAGAGCTGTTATATCCCGAAAAGTTAGCAGGAATAGGACTACAAGATCTCTCTCGTTCCGTATCGGAGCTACTTGTAGTAAAAGCCATAATGGGGTTTCTGTAAACAGTTAAAAAGGATTTTTTATAACATTATTATTTATTATTAAGTCTTTTATTTATATCTCTATCCATTTTTGTGATCGAATCGAAGTTTTAGTTTAATATGGATTGGATATTATATCAAGATTTTTGACTACATCTTCATAAATCATGCAGAAATACAGGGTGTTTCCTCTATGGTGGTCCAGAGAACGGGAGGTGATAGTACTCACATAGCCAAACAAAAAATTGTATATGACGGGGCAAAAAGTACTGATTCGTTACTTGACTAACGAGTATTAGATAAATACCGAAGTAACGAATCGGTACTTATCAAACAAATCGGTACTTTCGTATTTCGTTACTTTGTTTTCATGCCCTGATTCTCTTCTTGATTTCATCGAATAACGACTTCCTTGCATTTTTACATTTCTGCTTTTTTTTCCTTTTGAGTAACAGAGCAGCAAATACCGAAAGAAAGGTAGAATGATGTAAAAGTTAAGACAACGTTCTAAATTACAAAAAAAAAAGAAGCGAATCCTTAAGGCGAAAATTACTTTGTAATTGTTTCTTTCTTGTGGAATTCCTGGTGCAAGGTAGTTTATTTTTTTTTTGTTCGCCATCGATAATATAATATAGATAGTTTTTCCTTTTTTGTATGCATATGCAATTAAGTGTTCTGTGAATCTGTAAACTGTGTTATAATTATAAGTTTTTTAATTAGTAGTTAAGACAATTTCCAATATGAACGGGCAGGCAATTGCTAGGAAGAAGAGCAATTTATGGCTTCATTTTTCGAAAAAAAAAGGGACAATAAAGCCAAATGTGAATTATGCAAGTCTGTTATATCCTATAAAGGGGGGAGTACTGCAAATTTGAGGAAGCATTTAAATGCAAAACTCCCGACTATAATAGTTGAAGGCAGGATGAAATTGACCCCAAAACCAAGTAAATATAAATTAAAAAATGTATTTAGGTCCACTAATTATTAATAATTTTGTTGAAAACCTTGCTCGTAAGTTATTAAATAAATTTATATATATCCTAGATGATGAAATCGTATAGGGTATACTAAATCTTCCATTTATAACACATATATAGTACATAATGATAGTAGAGCAAAATGGATTGACACCCCATCCAAGCATAATATTAAAAGTTACTTTGATTTCATGTCTTCTGTTTGTCCGTCTGTCCTCACGATTACTCGAGAGCTGAAATTTTGTGCACAGTGTTTTTATAGAAATAGTAAATAAAATTTCAGTATGAAATAAATCGAGAAACCTTTTCTTGGTGTTGCCATAGGAAACTTTATTTAATTTTTATTTTCATCTAGGGTATAATATTATTTATCTTAGATAAATATTATAACTTTTTCTATTTTCGTTCGTGTCAACTTTTAATTTTTAATTTCTTTATTTATTCGGTGTTCTGTGCATCTGTTTTGTGTTTGTTCTATTCATTTCTATTATTTTGAACCGTTTCTCCGTGTTTTTGTCCGATCCGGACTAATTTTCAGTTGCGTAGTTTATTTTCGGATCACGCCGTGTTTGTCTCCTCGATTTGTTCGACGGGAGTGATTAAAGTCTTTCTGGGGTAATTTCTCCTTATTTTTTATTTTATTTTTTTTCTCTTCTCTGTGTAGTTTCTGCATATTGGTGCATGCTGTGCACCTGTAAAATTTCTTTTTAAAATTTTTTTTTCCCATTTTCTTTTACCTGAATTGGGTTTGAAGGGCTGACGTTGCCTCGATTAGGTACATATGTATATACAAGATCTGACTCTTCATGCCACCTATCTGTGAATGATTCAAAACTAATCCACAAAACTATTTTTTATTGCTAATAACTTAGTCTTGACGCAACCCCCCTCGTCACGAAGTCTCCAATCAGTATTGTTGTTCTAAAATCCCTGGACAACCATCACACTTCAACCACGCACCACGCACAATTATTTTTACATCTTGGACTGCAATTTATTAAGCTTTGCTTTACACAAATCTTGTACTGGAACCTTTCTCGATTTTTTTTTTTTTTTTTTTTGTTTTTATTTATTTCTTGCATGTTGATCTGAAGCATGGATGGTTGCTGTTTTAATAGTTGTCAGTTAACTGATAGTAATCTTGCTCTAATCAAGTGCCAAGGAATTTGTGGCAGATCTTTTCATTATGCTTGCGTGGGCTTCTCCAATTTTAGCCGCCTCTCTGCTAAGTCACTGCTTGAGTTTTCTAACATATTCTCCTACTTTTGCTCTGAATGTAAGGAAATTTCGTTATCTCATATTTTAATGGCAGTAAAATGTAATAATGGTCAATTGCAGGAATTACTAAACAACACCGACAACCTGACCAATAATATAAATTCTCTCAAAGTGATGCAAACAGTACAATCCTCCGACTTTTCATCTATTTCTCAGGTTCTTGATGAGCTGTCTTGTAAAGTCGATAAACTAACTACGGCTTCAAACAATTCGAACAATTCTGCCTCTCTACATCATAGGCTTGATGCACTTGAATCCAAATTGGATTGCTTACTTGACTGTTTAAAGGATGGCAAATCAAAGTCTTCAGATTCTGATTTGCGTAAGTTTGCAGAATCATTCGGCAGGAACTTCATGGATGTTTCCACACATTCAAGACACTACAAAGAGTTGTCGTTAAGTTTAAACAATCACTTGAACGACCTTAAGACATATATTAATGATATTCCTAGCTCTATTGAGAACTTGTTTGGTCAGGAATCCGTTTCCTCCCCACTACAAACGAAACTTACCACTATTTCTGACGATCTCGCTGCTACAAGGGTGATAATGAGTGATATTGCAGATGAAATCAGAACACAATCTGATCTTCGCACAAGTGTTCCAGCTAATAATTTTAATCTTCCTTCTTCCGCTTCAAGCTTAAGAAGTGAACTCATAGCAGCCCAAAATGCAATCGCCATCTCGGACACTAATTTTAGTAGCCAAAAATCCCTTCCGACAACGTCCTCTGCAGGTGGTCAGACGGAGTTACCTGTAGGTAAGAATGCTGTCCGGGCTTCGCACGTGCCGCTTCCGTTGGCCAAATCTTCCGACCTTGACTTGGGTTTTAATAGGAATGCTCTTATTCCTGTGGAGCATTCCAAGCAAACCCGTAAACAAAGCATCCGTAAAAACCGATCCCGGAAACGTGCAATTGCAACTGAAAGGAGGGAGCCTTCCACAGTAGAGAATGGCACTGCACCTCAGTCCTCTTTAGGAAATGGTATTGGGGCCTCTTTGAGAACGATACCTAAACCTTCGAATGTTTTCGTCACCCGTCTCTGTCCAGAAACGATGTGCGAGGACATATCGAAGTATTTAAGGTCCAAAAATATTGCGACTGATGGTATTTCTTGTCGAAAAATCAGTAAAAGCTCTAAACCGGTTGCATCCTTTCTCCTAACTGTCTCAGCAGATATGCAAGACAAGTTGTTAGACCCCTTACTTTGGCCTCCTGGCACTTTCACTAAATTATTTGTACCTTCTGAGCGCCTACCTAGAAATAAAGCTAAAATAAATAACGTTGTTCCAAAAAACTGAAGTCGCTTTCCCTTTACTATCAAAATGTAAGGGGGATTCGGACAAAAACCGCACATATCTTCAAATCCTCCGTCGCGGCTTGCTTCGATATAGTGGCTTTCACTGAAACTTGGCTGCATCATGGTATTCGCGATGCTGAAATCCTTGATAATTCTTATCAAACTTTTAGAAGAGATAGACATACTGTTTCGGAGGCTCGTGGCGGTGGCGTACTTCTCGCGTGTAAAAATAAGTTCAATTGCAGCACAATTGAACTTCCTTGTTTCTCCAACACCCTCGATATTGAGCTCATAGCTCTTAAGCTATCTCTCCTAAAATATGACTTATACATAGTTTGTTGCTACATTCCTCCAGACTCCATAAATATAGTTGATGACAAAGGTCAAAATATTTACGACCTACTTACTTTAACATCTAATTTTATCCATGGTAAGATGGAACCTATTGACGAATTACTACTTATTGGTGATTTTAACTTACCCAATATACAATGGGTACTTAATGAAGATGACGATGACTATCTTCCACTTAATAACTTGACAACAAGGGAATCACGTTTCCTTGACACTATTTCATCTCTTGGTCTCAGCCAAATCAGTAATGTTAAGAATGACATGGGTAGGCAGCTAGACCTGGTATTTTCTACTGACGCTGGGAACTTATTAGTTGAACCTAGCTCAGTTATAATGTCTACTCTTGACAAATATCACCCCCCTCTACTAATTACATATTGCCATGAAACCGAAAATCTCGCAAATTGTGACGAAACACAATACTTTTTCAATTTTAGAAAAGCTGACTTTTCAGAACTTTCTAGTAGACTTACCTCTATTGATTTCAGCACATTGCTGTCTTGCAATAGTGTTGATGAAGATGTTTCTAAGTTTTACATAATTCTTTTCGATTTATTCGCTTCTCATGTTCCCCGTGAGCGTCAGCGGATCTCTAAAACATCACCGCCATGGTTCAATAAAGAACTGAAACGCCTTAAAAATAGAAAGAATAAACTGTGGAAAAGATATTTGCGGGACAAGGACATTATAAGTCACAGCAACTTCCTCACATCCTATAATGAGTTCAATGAACTTTCCTCTTCACTCTATGATGAGTATATTCAAAGTATGCATGTGAAATTATTTAGTGATCCACGTAACTTTTTTAGGTTTATTAATATGAAAAAAAAAACCGACAACTACCCCAATAACATGAAGTACAAAGATACTACTAGTGATGATTCGTCTGAAATTTGCAATATGTTTGCTTCATTTTTTGAAAATGCATTTTCCTCTTCAAATTTCCAACCTCGTAATAGTAACTTTAATTATATGAACGACTCTCATAAAGTTTCATTCACTATCCCTACAATTACACATGAGGATATACTTGATCATATTAATGGGCTTCCAAATGACTTCACAACGGGTCCCGATGGGATTCCTCCAGCCTTTCTGAAGTCATGTTGCCTCTCCCTAGTAGCCCCGCTGAGAATTATTTTCCAAAAATCGCTCGATAGTGGTTGTTTTCCGCAGCTATGGAAAAATTCTTTCATCATACCTATCCACAAAACAGGTAGTAAAAATGATATATCTAACTATAGGCCTATTGCGAAATTATCATGCATGCCCAAATTATTTGAATCAATCATTTACTCTCAGCTATCGTTTTCCTGTAAGAATTTGCTTTCTTCAAACCAACATGGGTTTATTTCGGGCAGGTCTACAACCACCAACTTATTAGAATTCATCTCGGATACTAATGGAGGGTTTGCAAAAGGCTTCCAGACAGATTGTATCTATACTGACTTTAGTAAAGCTTTCGACAAGTTATCTCACTCCGTGATATTGTTTAAAATGGAAAAGTATGGGTTTCCCCTAACATTCCTAAAATGGACGGAGTCATATTTAGATAACAGAACATACCAAATCAATTTCCGCCATTCCTTCTCTAGAGTCTTGAAAGCTTCGTCCGGCGTACCTCAAGGGAGTCACCTGGGCCCGTTGCTCTTTATTCTATCTATTGACGACATTGTATCTGTTGTGAAGCACTGCAAAGTCTTGATTTATGCTGACGATATTAAACTTTTCGCTCAGATTAAATCTTTTAACGATTGTGAACTTGTACAGAGTGATCTCCACAAATTTTACGACTGGTGCAAAAGCAATAATTTGGTACTCAATATTGACAAATGTGAGGTTATGACTTTCCACAGGAATCTGAAACCAATCACTTATGATTATGAATTCTCGAATTCCTCGATTCGCCGTGTTAGTTCTGTTTGTGACTTAGGTGTCAAATGTGACCAAAGATTGAATTTCGTCTCCCATATAAACTTCATGGTATCAAAGAGTAGTTCTATGTTGGGCTTTATAAAACGTTGGTCTCGAGAGTTCTCGAATCCCACCATTACATTGCATTTGTACACTTGCTTTGTGAGACCCCTTCTTGAATACGCTAGCCAGGTCTGGTCTCCATTTTACGGTATACACATCGACCGTATCGAGTCTGTTCAGCGGAACTTCCTACGATTTGCTCTCAGGCACCTACCCTGGAATGATTCATTAATTCTTCCACCCTATAAGGATCGCTTGAAGCTTTTAAATATGCACTCGCTAGAGAAACGTCGTATGGTTGCCGATATAACGTTTGTGCATCAACTCTTAAACGGGAATATTGATTCTCCATTTTTACTT
Source organism: Dioctria rufipes (assembly GCA_963924295.1). Classification (NCBI taxonomy): domain Eukaryota; kingdom Metazoa; phylum Arthropoda; class Insecta; order Diptera; family Asilidae; genus Dioctria; species Dioctria rufipes. The sequence continues at coordinate 168,368,092 of OZ002742.1, read as the reverse complement.
AACAAAATCTCTTTCCGTGATAGTAGGCACAATTTAAGAAGGCTACCTCTGTTGCATGTTAACTCCTCAAGGTCTAACTTTACCAAGTATGAACCTATTAATCGCATGTGTATTACTGTTAATAATATGGCTGAGCATTTTGTTCTCGACGTTTCTAAGCATGTTTTAAAAAAACGTCTATATAATATTTAATCTATTCTGTTTAATGTTTTGTGCATGTAATTTCATCTGGTGTTTGGGTTTATGTTTTGTGTAACATACTAATACTAACACCGACTAAGTGATGAATCGCATGTATTGTTGAGACGTTTATTTATTAAACGTGTCCATGCAGCGAGCTTGTGTTAAGCTGGTTCTGATAGTCAAATTGTTATTATCACATTTTTTTCAAGCGATTTTTACCAAAACAATATTAAAGCTCGATTTTCGCCATTTTCTATCTATTTTTTATTGCGATTTATATTTTCTTAATATAGCATCCACATCTCATTTGGCTAGGGAGAGTGGAAGTGAAAATGAATCAATGCCATCGATTTCAACAGGTCCATTTAATGAGGATGAAATTGCTTCAACAAGTATTGCGCCTATAGACAGCGGACAAGCAAAAGTGTAATCCACTCTCAAATAATTTATAACTCGCCCAATATCAGTTGTTCGTAAAAAAAAAGGCTCGATAATCTTGTCTTAAATATGATTATTCACGATTTTCAGACATTTTCTATTATCAGTGATGCAGGTTTTTATGATCTTATAGCTGAACTTGATCCCTCGTATAAGTTGCCTAATAGATCAACATTAAGTAAACAACTCTTGCCACAAAAATATGGCAGTGTTGTAGAGGTATTGAAAAAAATTCTGCAGAATGCTGAATATATCTGCCTTACCACAGATAGTTGGACTTTATCAACTGTAGAAAGTTATATTGCTGTAACTGGGAGATGAAGTCTTATTTATTGGAATGTTTTCCTTATAGCGAACGGCACACAGCTGAAAATTTGAGAAATGAGCTATTTCGAGACGCTGACAACTGGGGAGTAAGAAATAAAGTGCATTGCATTATATCTGACAATGCTGCAAATATTACAGCTGCATGGCATTTGACCGGTTAGACACACCTCCCCTGTTTCGCACATACCCTAAATTTAGTGTGGTACAAAGCACTATACGACCTCTAAAAACTATACAGCAAAAAGTGAAGTCAATTGTAGAATATTTTCACCGAAACACTGTAGCCTTCGCATAACTAAGGGCATTGGAACACCAAATGAAACCTGATGGTCAGCCGTTAAAAACAAAAAAAAAAAAACAAAAACGATATTATAATCTGTTGGAACTCAACATATTAAGTACATGTTTCAGCGAGTTTGTGAAATTCAAGAGGCAGTAGAAGCAACAAGAGGTGTTCTCCATAATCCCGTCCAAAGCTTATCTTTGTTGGAATGGAAAACATTAAGGGAACTGATAAAAGTTTTAAAGCCTGTTACAAATGAGATAAGTGCTGAAGAAGATGTTACTATATCGAAAGTTATTTTACTTGCACGAGGGCTTGGTAGTACATTAAGTAAAATGAAACATTCACTAACTTTGGAAATTTCATTGGGACTAATAAATGACTTGCTGAAGTCACTTTTGACTCGTTTTCATAATGTTGAGCTGCATTCTACATTCTTCCGGGCAACGTTTTTGAATCCCCGCTTCAAAAAAATTGGATGTAATATGATAAATGACACTACTGCCTTAAATAAAGTCAAGGCATTATTCAAGATGCACTGTGAATTCGGATTGGACCTCTTGACAATTCATTAAATGAAATTTCAGAGAATCTTCAACGAGCAACTCGTCTACCACAAGAAACTCTGTTGAGAATATGGAGCAGGACATTTGGATGGACTTTGATAATAGAGCATCCTTTGCAAAAAGTGCTAGTACACTGTCATCCGCCGCACATATTGAGGTTCGTCAGTTTTCGGAAGAGCCAAATATGGACTGCAAAAATTATCCATTATTGTGGTGGAAAACACGACCGCTCATCTATCAAAGGTTAGCTAAATTAGCAAGAAAAAATCTTGGGATTGTGGCAACTTCAGTCCCCAGTGAGCGTATATTATCAAAAACTGGGCTCATAATATCGGAAAGAAGAAGCCGATTAAAACCGAAAAATGTTCAAATGATAGTTTTCCCTAATGCCAATAAGGATTTCTTTAATTAATCTCTTTTTATTACTTTAAATTTATGTATAATTATTTCACTATTTTAATTATTTATGTATGAACATCTTGTTTTTTCTGCCGTTGAATTTGTTATATTTTCTTTTGTTTTTTATATATATTTCTATTTATTTATGTGCAAATACATATATATATATATATAACACAATATATTCTTTAATTCTTATTAAGAATAATTCGTATTTCTTGGAATACACCTTATTTTTCTTTTTTATATTTAAACAAAAATTGTTAAGATGGCGTTCATGAAAAATCGAATTCTGAAACGCAACATAATGGAATCACAACAGAATTAGTAACATAAGTACCTAACCTATAGATAGGTACTACCTATTTCATAAAAGCTGCCAGCGTAAAAAATACATAAAACAATCTAAGGAACTGCAGAACAGAAATTATTATCAAAATTCTGAGACCAGTACCGAAAGTAATGAAAGTACCGAGTACCGATTTCAAAGTAACGAGTAAATGCTTTTTATGTAACGAATTGTTACAGGTACCGAGGAGTAACGATTTTTCCCATCACTTATGATAAATTTTGTTGGCTAAACATAGAAAAAGAGTTGTGATCACAACAGCAGACAAAGGCAGTGTGACCGGGGTAATGTGGAGAAATGATTATTTAGATAAGATAAATTCGATTCTGTATGATAAGAATACTTATAGACCAATAAGAATAGATCCGACTAACTAACTTCAAAGTAGAAACAATAAACATATCAAATATTTCAAATTGCATCAAATATTTTCGGATTCAGAAAAATATAATCTATCTGTATATAAAGAGATTCCTCCCAAATTATACGGTTTGCCAAAAATTCCCAAAGCGGGCTTTCCAATTAGACCAATCTCATCTTCAATCGATTTTCCAGTGTACTAACTTTCAAAAGATCTGGCATGCATTTTGAAAAATTTAACTACTAGCTCTGCATTTAAGGTATGCCATTCCATCGCATTTAAAGACAAAATGGATAATTTAAAGATTGAAATAATAGAAAAAATGGTTTCCTTTGACGTTATTTCCTTATTCACGAACATTCCCGTCAACTTAGTTCTTAAAATAATTCAAAATAACTGGAGTTCTATCACACAGACATACCACGTAAAAAGTTTTTGGAAATGCTTAGTTTCTGCACAACCGAAGCAAATTATTTTGTTTTTAATAAAAATATTTACAAACAAACATTCGGTGTACCAATGGGAAGTCCTCTATGTCCAATACTGGCGGACATTGTAATAATGGAATATTTATTAATAATCTCTATTGATAAAATGGACAACAAGCCACGGATTAGGGCTGTTGATAGAATTCGAAGCAGGCGGTTCGAAGCATGAACGTTTTGCCGAAGCTTCGAAACATGAACTTTTTCTGTTATCTGTTCAGCAGTGTTAAGGTTAAATTATAATATTCGGACTTCGGGGTGACTTGAAATAATTTTTGAATAGTTTAAAGGGTGTCTGAGCTTTCAAGGAATACACGTACATATATTATACGTCTTTTGGTTATGATAAGAATATATAAATATATTTTATTATATGTATAATTTGAAAAACAACGGGGTTCAAAACTCTTTACGCTAACTTCACACTCTTCAATTTCAATTTCAATTTATTTATCACGGTAAAGTACAAAAGATCTGAGATCTTATCCTAGTACATTATAAGAGAGGGAGAAAAACTACATGAACTAAAACTAATTTATTTAAGCAAAAGAGTAAGTTAACAATTTGAAAACAAGAAAGAAGAAGAAAAATAGAGATGAAGAAATAACAGAAAAGCAAAAATTAGAGAAAGAGAACAAAAATAATTAATTATTTAATTAAACTTTTTTGAATTTCCCTGAATTCATTCATATCAATTACTTGATTAAACTCATTTGATTTCATTTATGCATTATTACAACCTGACACCACCAAGGAGCAGAAGAAGAGTATATTAATAAACTATAAAAAATTTAAGTCACAAATTAGACGCGCCTGAAGATAGAGGTAGAGCCGGCCCTCTGGACACGAACTGGAAGGGAGTTCCACATTCGAGCGACCTGGACAAAATAAGAGACCTCACCAGTCGAGGAATGGAAACGAGGAACTAGTAGATTGGAATGTCGTGAAGATTGCAGGAAATGTATCTGGTCATACAGATATCCAGGTTTACCAGAGTGAATTAGGATATAGAGGAATATTAAGGCTTTGCGCTTTAGGTAAGAGTTGATCGAGCAGCCAACCAATGAGAGTCTCTACGGAGTTATATGCTGCCAACGTTTAATGCCAAACACGAATCTAATGCAATCGTTAAAAGCAACTTCAACTTTCCGCGCGCATACGCTATCGAGTTTAGGATATATCAAACTTCCATAGGTAAAATGGGGTAATAGAAGAGCTTTCACGAGTTGCAAGCGGATATTTGTTGACAGTAATATTTGTTGCGTAATCCCCCATAGATCTTAGAGAGCATCAGTTTAACGTGATCACAGCAACTTAACTGTCCATTTAGCTTGACCCCAAGATTGGTGACCGAATTCACAAAACGCAGCGGGGAGTTGTCAAGAAAAATGTGTGGGATATCACACATGTCATACAAAGAGTTGTTGATAGGAAGATAGTGCGATTTGCTAGGGTCTAGTGAAAGCCCGTTCTTGATCGAGCAGCACAATCTTCTATAAGACCAATAGGCCTACTCAAGTATATTTGTACATCATCAGCATAGAGATGAAGCTGAACATCTTGAACCACCTTTGGCAAGTCATTAATAAACAAAGAAAACAACAGCGGGCTCAACACAGATCCTTGGGGTACACCACAGAAAAGGGGGAGTAGGGAGGATGAGGAGTCTCCAATTTGTACCTTTTGAAACCTATCAGTGAGGAAACTATCGATTAAGGAGTTCGCAGAGGAAGAGAACTTAAAATTACTGTGAAGCTTATCTAATAGCTTAGAGTGGCTGACGCTATCAAAAGCTTTTGAGAAATCCAGTAAGACAAGTATGCCAAAGTTCTTGGAGTCGAGAATCAGGCGAAGAACATTGGAGACATTTAAAATAGCAGTTTCACAACTGTGTCCTGGTCGGAAGCCAGATTGAAATTGTGTTAAGAAGTTGTTGACTTGGACAAATTCAGAAATCTGAGACGACAAAAATTTTTCAAATACTTTACCAAAGTACAGAGAATGCCAATTGGCCGGAAATCAACAAGTGATTCAGGGGAAGGTTTCTTGGCTACTGGTATGATGATGGCTATTTTCCAAGCTTTAGGGAATGAGGAGTAAGTCAGACAGGTGTTTAAAATATGAAGTATGTATGGTGAAATGTACGGTAATAGCATTTTAAAGAAAAGGGGATGTAAACCGTCAGGACCAACAGCATTGGACAAAATGGATGATACTGCCGCAATGAGATCAATGTGATCAATACCTCGAAATGCAAAACAGGTTTCTAGGTGCTGGAAAGAGGGAGAGTTGAAATGAAGAATACGTGAGTTAAAATTACTAACAGAGCTATTGAGCACCCCATTGTCTGGATGGGAAGAGGTAAAGTGAATATTTAGTTCATCGCGGTTGAGATTGCAATGGGGCTCATTATCCCGATAAAAGCCAGCATTTCGAAAGTTGCGCCAAAGTATTTTAGGGGGTATATTCGGATCAAATTTGGATTTGAAATATGGACGTTTGGCATTTCGAAAGCAGTAGTGACGCGATTGCGCGCAGTTTCAAATAAGTTTCGAGCGAAGTCGATGCGTAAACGTTTATAAATCTGGCATAAATATTCCCGTTCGGCTATAAGAAGATTGATTTGGGGGTAAACCAAGGACAGGTGGTAGGGTTTACCAGCTTAGTACGAAGAGGCACATATTTATCGAATAGATAATTTATTATTTATTTTATAATTATTATTATTTATTCTTCTTGTCTTGTTTTCAGCTAAAATTTGCCATATTTACACATCTTGGAAGGAAATACACTTTTCGAACTTTATTTAACATAAAATCAATACGGCGGCTCCAAAATGGTGGACGAATTATACCACTTATGATCAGATCTGACTAAAAATCAATATCTGTAGAATTTTAGGGTCGCTGATTATGATTTTGTTGTTAAAATTTAGAAATCAAAATGAGGGAGATTCGGCTAAAAATCTATAACTGGCGACCCTTGGGGATTACAGATTACGAACTTGTTTGATTTTAACTTCAGTACATAGTTACGAACTAGTGACGGATGGATTATTCGCAAACCCGTAGAAGCCCTACACTCGGATTACAAATTTTGAATCAAACATATAGTACCTACCCAAGAAATTTCATTAGGCTATAATAAAAATGTAAATGATAGTTTTGAGTTATGAAATTTCAAATATACATTATTAAATTTAAATTTCACATAAACTAATCCATTAAACCATTGTAAATTTAGGAACATTCTTTACAGTTTGTTATAATATTTACTAATTCTGTTGAACCTACCTCTGGATTGCTCAAAAGGGTGATATATTGCCGAAATAATAACTACGCTGTACAACATTGTGCCAAACTTGATACATTTGAATTCGCTGGAATTCTTTATCATACTTCGAGACTTCATTGGTAAAACGTTCCTGTTTTGAAGGGTTCAATTTCCAAGCCCTAGACTGTTTCAAATCCTCTGAGATCGAATACTTAAGAAATACAAGTTTTTCTTTTAGTTCAATTTACAACACCATAAATCCCAGATATCGATTATCAGTCGAGTCGAGCAACAAATGGCAATATTTTTCATATAAATTAGCGTCGCCATCTTTCTATTCTAAGTTTTGAGCAAATATTCGTAATCCGGAACCTCGACGATCGTAAAATATTGATTTTAAGTCGAATCGGGCCATAATGAAAAAATTTGGCCACTATTCTGCAGACGCCATCTTGATTTTATATTATGTAAAAGTTTTTAAAGTTTATTATCATGCAAGATTAATAAGTGTGCCAAATTTTAGTTCATTGGCTCAACGGGAAGTATGTCAAATTAGCACTACAAATGTTAAATCACGGTAACATAGTAGCTTTGAAGCTTTGAATTTCTTACGTTCGAAGGCTGAAGCTTCAAAGCTTCGTTCCTCGAATATTCTTTCTAAGCTTCGGAACGGCGAATAGAATTCGAAGCTTCGAAAATCAACAGTCTTACCACGGATAGTTATTAAATATGTTGACGATCCTTTCTTCATATTAGCACACCAATATCTGCCTGCTATTCTTAATACTCCCAATAGTTATCACTCTAAACTACAGTTCACTGTAGAAAAAAAAAGTATGGGGTCCCTACCTTACTTTGACCTTAGAGTTATATGGAAAAAAAAACCTAATAATAACTGACTGGTACCAAAAACCGACTTCTTCAGGTAGGCTTTTGCACTACAAATCTTTACATCCTGAACATAAGGAATTAAACACAGCCAAAAACGTCATCGCCACGAAAAATTTCATAGAGTCAATATATTTAGTAAAAATTAAGACCATATCGAGCGAGAATGGTTTCTCCAAGTCAGAAATAGGAGGACTGTTGTTTCAACATAGCATACATAACGTTGAAAATGTTAATGGGGGTGGGTCTGAAAGTTTGTTGAGATTTAAAGGCGAAAATTATATCCCTGTGCTTTCTGAAAGGTTTCAATAAATCCTTAAACCCCAGGGTCACAAACTCAAACTAGTCTTCAAGCCGCGCAAAACAACAGGTAATTGTTTCGCCAAGCTAAAGGACCCTACACCCAAAGAACTACGTTCGGATGTAATTTACAAAATACGTTGTAATGGTAGTAATAACGCGAATTGTCAGATGAGATATATTGGAACAATAGGGCAATTCCTTAAAAACAGGATTTCTAACCAGAAGTTTGACTTAAAAAGCGGAAATCAAAATAAAACAACGCTAACTAGGCACTGTCCATTATCTAACCTTGCCCCAGATTTTGAAAATGCCTCCATCTTACATCACGAAAAACACTATATAAAAAAATTGTTGATAGAGGCCTTGTATATTTAGAAAACTTCCAATACAATGAACAAAAAAGGGATAATACAATATCAATAACATTTACTGTGCGCACTTGAAGAGCTTTGGTAAACGATAAAGCTACGTCTAGTACCAGTTGATTTTGACGAGTGGTTGGATAACTTTCCACAACTCCTATAGTTTTTTCGTTTACCATGTTTTGTCATTTATTTATTTATCTGTGTTTTTAATTAGCGTTTGATATTTTTTATCTGTTACTATTTTTACAATGTTGTTTAATTCGTAAGTTGCCATTGTTTTTTAATTTTTATATCAAGCAATACAGTAATGTTTGTAAATAGGCTGCGTCATTGACAACGGTTCGAGAAAATCCTAATATACCGAAATTTAAAGTAAATGGTCATTAGACTCATATCTAAAAATCGGACGGCAGGCGACGGGTCCATATTAACCGTTTCGAAGTTACAAGGTGACTAAGAAAATATGCTAGGTTTTTACAAGACACTCACCCTGTATCTTAAAAAGTACAGAGTGTGCGGTCACCATCAAAAACGCATTGTATGCAAAACTTCATGTCCTTTCTAACGACTGCTCAACCAGGCAGGCACATACTCCTCTTCTCTCAGGAGTTATGATGGTCTAAACTAGCTATTCTTTTTTAATTTGACATATTTTTTGTTTTTTTTTTTTAAAAAAAAGCAGTTAAAATATCTTGTTTTTTATAAAAACTGTAAACTCTGCTCTTTAAATATAGCTATTTCGCTTTATGTGCTATCTGCAACCGTTAAGGAGTTATTAGCTCACAACCTATTCAAGTGGAAACAAAGTCCGCAAATTATCCTGGAGAATAGGTTTGAGAATACGTTAAGAGCTAATAACTCTTTAACGATTGCATATAACACAAAGGGTGTGATATGCCAAATTAAAGAGCAGAGTCTACACTTCACAGTTTTTATAAAAAAACGTTATGTTAACTAATTTTTTGAAAAAAATAAAAAACAAAAAAAAATGACAAACTCAAAAAAAAAAGTTAGAAAATCCGAAATATTTAGTTTAGACCACCATAACCCCTGAGAGGAGCGAGGCACCTGGTTGAGCAGTCGTACTGTACTTTTTCAGATACAGGATATCTTGTAAATACCTAGCATATTTTCTTAATCACTTGGTAACTGTAACCCGAAACGGTTGATACAGGTTCTGCAGAAGTCATTGTATGGAGATGTAATCTGCATGTTTTCCAAAGAGGCAGTGTTCTGTAATAACTGCGATAAGATTATGCATATCATTATGGTTCGTCTTTAGCAGAGATTCAGTCTTCACAGGACAAATCTGGAGCGAAAGCTGTCTTGAAATCACGCATGAGGTCAGTTCTCCTATTCTGCTATTTTTCATATTGCAGGCCAGTAATCCAGTAATACCCTTCACTGATTCTAGGGGCCGACCAACTGGTTCTGCTGCCAGACATATATTCATAGCAGAACCCTTTCTGGCCAGGAAATATGCTGCCTCCTTTTCAGGTATGTGACTATGACCAGACACTCAGCAGAGAATAACTCAGGGGTTAGCATCCAGTTTCCGGATCTCACAGTGACACCATTGCACTAGGCTCGATCTAATTTTACTCAAGTCCAAAGCTACGATTGCCGCTTGGCTATCAGTAAAAATCCTGTTAACTCGATCGGAAGGAATATTATAAGCTGTACGCAACAGCCTTGCAGCTTTTCAGATGGCCAGTACCTACGCCCGAAACACGGTACAGTGATCCAGTATGCGGTATGATTCCCGTGTTTGAGGGAGTGCTGAATATAATCCGGTTCGCACTTCCCCATCCATATTCGAACCGTCCCGTAAAGACAGAATATCAGTCAATTCTCATGCTATTACTCATCCATTCCTCTCTACTAGGAATGCTAGTTGGGAAAGCTTTCTCAAAGTCTAGTTTTGGAGCAATGTGATCTGTAACTCCTCGTATACAGTGTTCAGGACAGATCCCCAGTGTTCTGCTGTTACCCAGCAGCCCTACTCCTTAAGTTTTAGTGCACTATTTTCAGCTAATTAGTAATTCAGTATTACATTTATAAAATATTATAACCAATATCATAACCAATTTACATAGGATTTATTATTCTGAAGAATTTTTCAGTACAATAAAAACGTCTAGAACTGATCATTTCTACAGTATACGTAAAAAACCAAAACCCCAAGAAGGGGCTCACCACCGATTTAGTCCATTTTTGAAGCTTTACTTATTATTACTATGAAAACAAAGTGTACAAAATTTCAGCTCTTTACGATGACGCATTGTCAGGCAGTGTTCAAATATATAGTGAAAAACGAAATTTTTGTATGGCAATCTTACGAAGGAGTTACCCGATTCGTCCATATAGAATTGGTTATAATCATCGTGAATGACCCACTTCCACCATTTTCTATTGGTTATAATCATTTTTACTGTCCGACGAACCGTTTTACAAGTATATGCGAAAAAACAACTTTAAAATTCAAACCTGTACAGATGGGTGACCATACAACAATAGTAAAGAAAAAGTCAAAAATTAAATAAATCGGGCAACCGCTTCTTGTCGTATAAAACCAAGAAAGGGTTGCCGATTTGATTGTCCACTTTTGAACTTGTATTTGCAATTTTTATGGAAATTCCGTGTTTAAGATTTCAGCGGCGTACGTTGACGCATTCTCAGGCAGTGTTGAAATATATAGTGAAAAACCAAAATGCATGGCAACACCAAGAAGGACTTTCTCGATTCAGTCTATTTTTGAACTGGTATTTACTATTGCTGTGAAAATACCACGTACCAAATTTCAGCTCTTTGCGTTGACGCGTTCTCAGGTAGTATTCAAATTTATCCTGAAAAATAAAACTTTTGTATGCCAGCACCAAGACAGGGTTGCCCGATTTAGTTTATTTTTGAACTAGTATTTACCATTACTACAAAAACATTTTTATTTAATTTTAGCTCTCTACGTCTACGCGTTCTTAGGCAGTGCCATAATATTTAGTGAAAAACGAAATTTTTGTATCCCTACGAAAGATTTGTCCGATTGGTTCCATTTTCAAAACTAAATTTCCTTTTTCTAAGAAAGCGTTCTCGAGTTATCATGGTTTGACACTTTCCCACCATCCAACGTGTCTGCCATTTTTACCATTGATCATGAGATATAATTCTCTGCTACTTCACCAAAAATCAGCCTTTATGAAATCACGTAAATTAACCGGTTTTCTTAGAACTTCGAGGCCGTCCTGCAGAGCCCTCCACGACTGGAAGACAGGCAGACTTCCAAATAAGTTATTAACGATTTTAAGAGAGCATGATAAAATGGAAAATTTTGTTTATGAATTGACATAAGTATTTTGGTCGCCAGCTCTCCATCCACAACGTATTATAAGAATTGGTCGAACACAAATTCTAGCTGTTTTACTTGTTGAAATTGTAGTTTTTATGAGCGCCTTGTACAAAATTTCAGCTCTCTACGTCGACGACTTTTCAGGCAGGGTCCATATAGTGAAAAACTAAATTTTCGTAAGGCAAACCTGAAAAAGCTTTACTGATTTGTTTCATTTTTGAACTTAAATCCACATTTTCGTCTCTTAAATTATCGAGACGACAAACGGACGGACATGAAAAAATCAAAATAACATTTGATATTGTGTGCTTGGGTGCCCAAGCCATTTTCCTCTACCAGCATTGTTTCTACCCGTTACAAACAGAATGGCAAACTTATCGTTCATCATCTAGGGAATAAAAATAGACAGGCGTAGAAATAAATAACAGACCTTTTTGAAAATTGATGCTTAGGAACGAATTTAATTGGTAAACTTTTGAATAAATGCACATATTTTTGCATAAGTAAGTTCGTTCAATTTTCCATGGATTTTTTTCATATTTTAAGACAGGTTCTCTATCAAATTCCCAAACTTTTGGTGTGTGGTTGTCAATTCCATAATGCCCACCAGGAGTGATTGGAATGATAAGGGAATATTATTTCTATTTTTACGGATGGATTCAAAATGAGTGCATGCACAAAGGCTGGAGTGTACTTCAGAGACTAGCAGTGGCACGAGTCTTATAGACTGCCTGACAAATTCAGTGTCTTTCTGGGTGAGCATGCAGCGATTTACCAGACGGCAATGTTGGTATCTATGTGCAGAGAGCTCGTACAGTACATCTGCATATACACTGTTACGCACATTTGTGGGAGAAAATATTTAAGACCTGAATTTCTTTTATTAATTTAATTTATTGCGAGGATTAAAATATGCTTCCCTTTACAATGCTGTCCGTAAAACAATAAACTATCAATAATTATGTCAGAATGATTATAAGAAAATTAGACAAGTAGGCATGATTTTAAAGTGTGTAACAGCAGTGAATTGCAGTGAATTACAAGTTATTCTTTCTAAATCTATATTACATCAAAACGAATGAACCGCTTCTTAACATCCCGGCCGCCTTAACAACACTAAGTGTTTTCAACTTCTAATTCTAGTGGTAATGGATAAAGCTTAGTGATGGCACGCTTGTACACACCATGCTGTGTTTTAACATCTGCTACTCTTATATTGTTGTCCTTTCCAGGATACAGCTTAATTACTCTACCCAGTAGCCATTTGTAAGGGGGAACTCCATCTTCTCCCAGAAGAACTAAAACATTTTCCTTAATATTAGCTCCTTTGGATGACCCTTATGTCTTTGTTGTAAAAGGTGCAGATATTCATGTGACCATCTACACCAAAATACCTGTTTCATCTTCTGCAAGCGGCGAAATCTGGTAAGCCGATTATCATTGACATTGGTAATATCTGGTTCAGCGAAAGAATTAAGTGGGCCACCAATTAGAAAATGTCCTGGGGTCAAGGCTTCTAGGTCGTTCGGGTCTGCTGACAACGGGGTAAGTGGTCGGGAGTTCATGATTGCCTCTATCTGTATGATGATTGTGCTGAGTTCCTCATATGTTAGCGAAGCTGACGAAACAGTTCGGACTAAATAGTATTTGGCAACTTTGACTGCAGCTTCCCAAAGACCGCCGAAATGCGGTGATCTAGGCGGTATTGGCTTCCACTCAATTCGGTTATCTTGACACATTGTTTGAACCAATTGTTGATGATGTTGAGATTCAAAAAGCCGTCGGAGCTCCTCAAGTTCATTTCTTGCGCCTACGAAATTAGTAGCGTTGTCGAAAAATACAACCCGACATAGCCCTCTGCGCCCAATGAATCGTCTTAAAGCAGCAATGAAAGCCTCGCTAGAGAGATCGCTGACCAACTCGAGATGGACAGCTTTAGTCGCAAAACAAACAAAGACCGCCACATAACCCTTTGTTGGTGTTTTCCCACGTATTCTGACGTATATTTTGAACGGACCACAAAAGTCAATTCCTACGTTCAAAAAAGGTTCTGCTGGTAGATTACCCATGACTTGCTGAATACCCCTGGGCTTAGATCGGAAACATCGGATGCACTCATGTACAATTCTTCTTGCCAAGTTTTTACCATCAATTGGCCAGTAACGTTGTCTGATAAAGGAAAGAAGTGATTGTGGGGCAGCGTGCATATTCCTTAAATGAAAACTCGTCATAATAAGTTTTGTTATAGGGTGAGCTTTAGGTAAAAGAATAGGATGTTTGGAATCATAGGAGCCTTGGGAGTTTTGAAGGCGACCGCCAACACGTATTAGATCATGACAATCTACAAATGGACATAAACTACGACTTGAACCATGTACTTCTTTAGTCTTCTTTAGGCAGGTATACTCAGTGAAAAAGGATGTCTGCTGTACATTCCACAGGACTCCACGCAATGCGGTCTCGACTTCTGAAGTGGTTAAAGATCCATGAATACAATCTTTGTTGTGTGCTTTAGCCTTGGTGTTGCTTACGAATCTGTAGCAATATGCGAATATACGTTCGAGTTTTGAAAGTGAGTTATTATACTTGACACCTACGATTAAGTCCACTGGTTTCTGCTGGGCGAATAGTGTAAGCCGCAGTTTTCGCGTTTCTGGATTGATAGCCCTGGTCCCCTTATTTCGTCTTGCCGGCCAACTTCCTTCCGGTTGATTTAAAAGGTCGGGTCCATGGAACCATAATCTTGATTGAAGTAAAATCCTCACCTGAACACCACGAGATACAAGAACCGCTGGATTTTCCTTTGTATCGATGTGTCGCCATTGTTCAAGCGTGGTATGGTCTTGAATTTTCGCTACTCTGTTCGCCACAAAGGTGTTCCAAGTATAAGATGGAGCTGAGAGCCAAGCCAGGACGATTTCCGAATCTGTATAGTAGTAGATATCTTCAATTTTCGTAGGAATTATGTCCAGCAAATTATTAGCTAGCTCTACCATTAGCAGCGCTGCACATAGTTCAAGCTTAGGGAGAGTAGTTGATTTTATTAGCGCTACTCTCGACTTTGAACACAGAAGCTGAACTTGGATGCGACCTTGATCATTAATTGAACGTAAATACCAGCAAGCGCCATATGCTACTTCACTACTGTCCGCAAATGCATGAAGTTGAACCTTAGAAGTGTGATCTGATGATAATACAAAACGGGGTATTTGTAGCTCGCTTAGTACACCTAATTGCTCCCTGTAACTAATCCATTTAATCTGGTACTCCTCCTGCAGAAATATCTTTCCCATTACAACTACAGGACCAATTAATCCCAATGGATCGAAAATTCGTGCTACCTCAGATAGAACTGTTCGTTTTGTTATGTTTGATGAAACTCCTTCGGCTATATGAAACTGAAAAACATCCAAATCGGGCTGCCAGATCAATCCAAGTGTTTTGATCACATTATTCTGATGAATAGAAAGAAACCTTTCTTTATGTTCTTCTGGAATTCCCTCCAAAAGCTTAGGATGATTCGCGCAAAATTTACGTAATTCAAAATTTCCCCTTTTCAGTATTTCAATTGGATGTAACTGTAATTGCCTTGCATGTTCTAAGGAGTACGAGCCCGTCATACAGTCATCCATGTAAGTATCTCGACGGAGAGCTGCTGCAGCTAAGGGGAAGTCATCTTGCTGTTCGCTAGACAATTGAAGTAAACAACGTGTAGCCAAATAGGGGGCCGATGAGGTCCCATAAGTAAGGGTATTAAGCTGGAAAAGATCAGTACTATTTTCGGGCTCATTCCGCCAAACAATCAGCTGGTATTTTCTGTCTTCCGGGTGTACCAAGATCTGCCTATACATCTTACATATGTCTGAGGTAAATACGTAGCGGTGAAGACGAAAACGAATCATGATAGAAAAAAGATTCGATTGAATTGTTGGTCCAACCAATATATCGTTCAAGGACTTTCCCGAACTGCTCTTTGCTGATGCATCAAATACGACTCTCAGATTTGTACTGGAGCTTTCAGGTTTCTGAATGGAATGATGTGGCATTACATAATGATTCTCAGGCAAAGCGGACAGTCGTTCCATATGACCAAGACGCTCATAGTCCTCCATAAATTTGCTGTACTCTCCCTTTAGTTCAGAATCCCGGTTTAGTTTACGCTCTAATATTGTGAATCTCCGTTTTGCAGGTCCAAGCGATTCACCCAGTTGAATTGGAGCTTCTTTAAATGGCAAACGAACAATGAATTTGCCTGAGGCTGAGCGTTCAACTGATTTGGAAAAATGTAATTCACACATCTGCTCCTCTTCCGTCATAGGCTTATTGGGTTTATCATGCGCTTCAATTTCCCAAAATTGCTGCACAAGTCTTTCTAAGTTGGAAATTGAAGGCTTAACCGCAATGCTACATTGAAATTTCTCACAAGATTTAGTAGAAGCTCTCCCCATTATAACCCAGCCAAATTGTGTGCTTTGCAATAGTGGGAACCCGTTTGCAAGCCGTAGTTGGTCTTGATTAAGAATGTCTGCATACAATCCTACTCCAATTAAAATGTCTATTGGCGATGGTTGGTAGAATGTTGGATCTGCCAACTTAAGTCCTGGTGGAAGCTCTAATTTATGAATATCAAGAAATCTGTCTGGTTGCATCTTACTGACCTTCGGCAAAACATGCGCTTCTAGCTCAGTGCTAAACTTAGAGTCCAAGGATTTCATTGTAATCGTTATCTTTTGTTTAGTAACTACTTCTGTACTGCCGATTCCAATGATGGGAGTACACGTTTTCTGACGTTTAATGCCTAATGTTTGAGCAACATGCTCTGAGATAAAATGAAGTTGGCTGCCAGAGTCTAAAAGAGCTCTACAGATCACGGGAGTGCCCTTTCGGTCAAATACCTGAACCATAGCTGTAGCGAGAAGAACTTGAGTTGATGTTGCGGTACATGATGTTTGGTCGATTGCACTTAATGAGGATTGTTGCTGTAAGTTCTTATCTGTCGAACCTGATACTTTAGTAAAGATTCCCGTCATGGTTTCGTTTGGAACTACACGATTGTAAGAGTGCAGTAGCGTATGATGCTTTTGACTGCATATTCGACAATTTCCTGAAGTACACGTCGTGACATCATGACTACCCTTAAGGCAGTTGGAACAAAGCTTTAGTTTTCTGATTGTGCTCAATCTATCACTTGTTGTTAGGCTTAGAAGTTTTCCGCATTTATAAATGGGATGAAATTGTCCTACACAGCAAGGGCATTTCCGTTGTTCTGAAGCAGACATTGAAGAATACGTTCCACTTATGCGAGAAGATTTAAGTTTTGCACTCAGCCAGTCATTTCCCGTATAGGAAAGAGTAGAACTTGCTTTGAATAAACTCTTCGCTTCCAAGGATTTACACTTTATCTCTAAGAAATTGAGAAGTTCTTTAAGAGTTGGCAATCTATCAGTCGGAGCTACTTCATTCCATCTTTCTAATGTTGATACATCCAACTTCGATGAAACCAGAAATACGATTAAGTCATCCCAATTGTCCGTGGGTCGACCTAATGACTTTAAAGCTCTAAGATGAGAGGTAACACTATCCACTAATTGCCTTAATGTAGCAGCAGATGGTTTAGAGATTGATGGCAACGCAAATAATTGTTTAATGTGCTCTTGGGATATAATTCTTTTACTATCATATCGCTCAACAAGTAGCCTTAACGCTTCTTCATAATTTGCATTAGTAACTTCAAACGATTCTATTCTCTGCAAAGCGCCGTCTGATAGTGAGGAACGCAAATAGTGAAACTTTGCAATATTGTCTAGAGAATTGTTTTTGTGAACCAATGTTATAAAGGTATCATAAAATGTTGTCCACTTCATAGGATCACCCGAAAAACTTGGGAGGGACATTTGTGGTAATTTTAGATTAGTCATGTTGACATCCTGGTCTAAATTCTTTTCTGTTTTTAATTGTTGCGGGTTATTATTAATTGCTACTTGTAATGAAGGACGAAGTTCGAAGTAAAGCTCCTCGAAGTCTGCCCGAACTTGGGCATTTAGATCTATTTCTTCCAGCTCCTCAAGGGAAGACTGGGAAATTTCAAAATTTTCAAAACATTTTTGTAATGCCTCCAATCTTGTTTGAAGTTCACTTAATGATGCTGTCTTAATTTTGGCTTGCACAAATTCTTTAACACGTTCTTGCTGTGAAATTGACACCTGACGTTTGGCCTTTAATTTATTAATTTTTGCTTCACTCATTTTCGTTGTATATAAGTCTAGATATCAACAATAAAAAGGTTACCGCTATGCCGATCTCAAACCAACTCCAAAAAGCTTTAAGGATATCCCACGATGTTCACCAAACTGCAAACTTCCAAATAAACCAATTTCGCAGAATTTGCAAAAATCCCAAATATTTTCTCTCAATTTAATTAGCGTGATTGTTGGATATCACGTCGGGGTCACCAAAATGTTACGCACATTTGTGGGAGAAAATATTTAAGACCTGAATTTCTTTTATTAATTTAATTTATTGCGAGGATTAAAATATGCTTCCCTTTACAATGCTGTCCGTAAAACAATAAACTATCAATAATTATGTCAGAATGATTATAAGAAAATTAGACAAGTAGGCATGATTTTAAAGTGTGTAACAGCAGTGAATTGCAGTGAATTACAAGTTATTCTTTCTAAATCTATATTACATCAAAACGAATGAACCGCTTCTTAACATACACTGATAGACAGGCAGCCATCAATGCGCTTGATGCTGTGCTAGTTAAATGAAGAATTGGTGCAGTTGTGCAAGACCAGTGTCGAAGAGCTAATTACACAGTGTATGATGCCCATATGCTGGGTACCTCCCATCGGGATATACAAGGCAACGAGATGGCTGATAAGTTGACCTAAAAGGATTCTAAAATGGCTAGCTCCGCTGCGGTAGCTCATGTGAAGATCCGAATCGCAGATATTATCAGGGGTGCCTATCAAAACGCAAGCCTCCGGGGGATCATCAGGCAACCCTATCGTATTACGTGGTAATTGTGATCTACATATGATATGGAGAGGAAAAGAGAACTTCTTAATGGTAGTAGAACTGATACCAGGAGGCTCATTACGGGTCATTGGTCCACAGGAGACCATATTAGTAGACTGAGAAAAAGGCGAACTATTTATCCAGGAGCTATAAGGATTCGGAGGAAGCCGAATCCGTCCAACACGTACATTGCGTCTCGCTCTAATGAATAAAAGAGGTAGGCTGTTGGATAGCTATTTTTTTTTCAAATCCTGAGATTCGTGTGAGAAGCAGGATGGATCTAGGGCGGTTTCAGAGAGTGGTTATCACATGTGGTGGACCCACTAGAGGTCTAAGTGAAGCAGGTAAGCTACTTTTAGCGGAACCCCTCTTAGCTAATCTAACCTAACCTAAGACAAGTTTTCATGATAGGACACCCGGTTATAATTGATTAATTATCATAGTCCCTGAAAGTCAATTAAAAACCGTGTGCGCACTATTAGTTCGGTTCGATCGAAAGTCAGAGTCATATGATCTACTTAAATGGGGTAAGAAAATGTCAAGTGAATGCCTTTTTTGGAGGGTTTCCGTTATATGGTAGTATACAAAATTTGATGTATCTTATTTAACTCCTATTCCCGTTTTTTACTTGAATTGATATTATCAATAAATTCAAAAAAGGATCTGAGCATTATCTTTGACTCAAAACTTACTTTTTCCATTTTGATTATATTATTGGGAGAGACTATTCAACGCTTTCATTTGTCAGGCGCTGGTTTAAGAAATTTACTGACCCATTATTACGGTGTCATATTAATAGGATTGAATCTGTACAGAAAAAGCTTTTACGTTTTGCCCTTCGTCACCTTCTATGAAATAATAGGATTGAACTTCGATCTTATTCTGATCATCTAGTTTTAATTAATATGACGTCGCTACATAAGAAGTATGAATCTATCTTATATGTTTTTACCCACAACGTTTTGACTGGATTAATAGATTCTTCTGAAATTCTTAAATCTATTTCGTTAAATGTTCGTGGTAGAATTTTGATAAACCTCGATATTCTTTTAATCGAGAGTCAATAATTTTTCAAATTCTGAAGATTTTAATAATGGTACAAGAGTAATTAGAAATTTCTAGTTTTGAAGTGATTGATAATTTACTACAAAATGTTTTGTCTTAATTATTCAATATTTAACTATTCTTTTTATCTATAAGTTCGATTATATGTTGGCTAAATTAAATTAAAGACATAAAGACATTAAAGACATTTCCATTTAACAACAAATTTATTTTTCAATTTATGATTTAAAACTTATCTGTCGAGGTCTGTACCAGACAGTGAAGCTGGAAAAAAAATTGGAAAACTTATTCTTGGTTTTCCTGGGTAATACGGTTACTCGGTAGAGATGTACAATAAATTAATTAAAAACGCTTTTTTACTTACGATTTTTCAATTAAAATTTGGGGAAGAAGGTAAAATATTCGAATACCTACTGCTCGGCCATGAAGGGTAGGAAGAGGATAAATATAGTAATGTTCTTCCAAACAGTAATTCACAATTTTTTTTTGAAAAAAACTGACATTAATTAAATCGTGAGATAATAATACATTTAGCTGTAACAGAAACCACGCATTCAGTTATTTCGAACTTTGCATTGTGCCTGTAATAAATTGAAAATAAGTTTTCCTCAAGAAATCTGAATATAATGAGGAGCAAGACACAAAATATAAGAGGGTATCATGTGACTCTTGATAATTTATCTTTCCAGTTCCATAACAAAGGAAATGAGCTGTAATTCCTGCTTTGTATGGTTGATATCTTTCACAAAATCACATCCTGCGCTTGGGAAATTTCGTTAACTTCAGATGACTAAAAGTTTTTATCAATTCATGGTTTTTCTTTTCATAACAAACAACTGCTCAAATTTTACTGGGTTCGGTCTGCTCTGATGTTTTCTAGGGTTACAAGTGTGAAGGAAGACAAATATCTTCTTGACATTCTCTTTTATGTACAGAAATTGAGGAAAAAATCCTACAAAAAGACAATTTTATTCTGCGAAAATTCCAGAAATACCTACATTATGGAGACAAAAGATGGCAAAAGCATACAGAAATAGGTCGACTCTGTTAACAAATTTGTACTGAAGAGGTGGATTAGATGAAGGGGGAAAGAAATGGCCTTCGGTTATGCAATTATTTTTTTTTAAGGTGCTCTACTCCCATTACCAGGATATTTTCAATTGTTTTCTCACAATAAAAGTTCACTTGACTTGGAAATGATTTTAATCTTTTAACTTTGCTCCTAGAAAAGAAAACAAATAGCATTTTCTTGTATGGAGAGAGAGATAAAAGACGACAGATTGAATTTGTAACAAAATTCGAACACACAAAACAGGGCAATATTAGTAGAATGCGAAATAGTTCATGGAATAGCGTTTCCTAGATCTAGGATAGCAGATTTGTTTATCGTTGGTTGGTGGACGAGTTAGAACAAGTTAGACGAAAGGACCATGAATCGCACCGCGTACAAAATTACTGTAGTCTTCTAAGCGAAGGTTTTAGCTACTAATAATGCAGTAAGGCTTCTAGAACCAACTCATAGCGTGCCTAGTGATCGAAATATGAGAATTTTCATTGGCAGCCTAACTGCAATCGAAGCTCTGGATTCGAATACCATCAGATAGTGTTTAGTAGCGTTGTGGAGTAAGCTTTGGTGGCAGCCACAAAATGAGGTAGCTGCTGCTCCGGCCAATTCAATTATGAATATATGCTTAGCAGAAGATCCCATAGAAATGTCCCTAGAATCAGCAAAGAACCGGCGAATTGCAAATAAACAAATGAGTTTAAAAGAGAGCTATGGCTCAAGATATGTCCTAGGAAAACAGAAACTCTGCTAAGGACGAATCGAAATGGCCTGCACGTATTGAACAATGATTTCTTCAGATACTATATTGATAGGTAAGCGGTTAAGATTATGGATTATGGATTATGGAATTCATGATAACGAACAATTTTATTACTCAGAAAGAATGTGGCTTCTTATCATCCCACAGTTATAAAACTTCGGCACAGAACATCAAAACGCGCATGAGAATCGCAATCAATATTAAAACAGATATGCTTCAAGGGAATGACGGCAATATCTGATAAAATCACATCTAAGGTTGATTTTGTAACAACACCATTCGAGATGTTAGCCATAGAATATTGTACTAATGCCTGTTTTAAAAACCCATAAATAAATAGCTCAACCTTCAATATCCTCTCGGATAGTCAAGACGCTGTCAAGGCTTCAAAGTCCTTCACTATTAGATCAATAATAACTTGCCAGTGCCTACAAACCCTTAAAAATTTATCGATGAAAAACAAAGTTATCCTCATGTGGGTATCGGGACATGAGGGCCATAAAGGCAATGAAATTACTGACAGCCTAGCCAAACTAGGAGCGGAAGCCCCCTTTGTTGGACCAGAGCCATTTTGTGGCACTTTTAAATGTTACCTCAGAGCTACCCTAAATAGTTGGGAGAATAAACAAAAATCCATTATTGAGAAAGACTACAAGAACTTCGACATGCAAAAAAGTTTATCGATACCTCTAGCGGGAAAAGAAAAGAATTCCTATACTCCTCATTAGAATAGAGTTTAAAATAATCACAGAGTTCTTCTAAGACTGTTGTTGTACTTGCGGTATCACCTAAACAAGATGGGTTTGGCTCGTGCATCTTCTGTCGGCCGTCTCCGTATGCAATGCATTTTTTAGACGCTTTCGATAACCATGTTCCAATTCATCAACGGAATGTTTTACGCATCTCTGCGCCTTGGTTCTCCAGGAATATTTATAGACTTATTTCTAAAAGAAACAAAGCTTATGTGCGCTGGAAATCAACCGGATCAGATATCTATTACGAACGGTTTCGTATTTTACGGAATGCTACTAGCAGTCGTATCAAAAATGTTAAAAGAAAGTTTTACGCGAAAAAGCTAAATCCTAATCTAACCCCCAAGGTATTCGGTAAAATTAAACACTCAAACTATGATCTAGATCCGGACATTTTAAATCAGTTTTTTATATCCGTCAGAAATATTAATATCAGTGCAAGATTGTCCTTCTCCTTCTTATCCCCAGGTCTTGATCATGAGGCTGGCTTTGATTTTCGCTGCGTTGACGAACCTGAAGTATATAAAGCCATAAGTTCTATTAGCTCGCTTGCCACTGGTCCAGACTTGATACCGACACGCTTCAAAAAATTAATTGCTGATACTCTAGTACCAATTATTACTCATATCATTAACTCTTGCTTAAGTACTTCTTATTTCCCAGGAGCCTGGAAAGTCGCGGGCCTTATCCCTATTCCCAAAAAGACCAATGGATCTTCTCCTGAAGATAACCGACCTATTAGCGTTCTTCCCTTTTTATCTAAAGTGATGGAATATATTATGCGGGAACAAATGTTGGGGTTTATGGAGGGCAATTCTCTTCTTTGTGAATGGCAGTCTGGTTTTCATGCAAAGCATAACTGTATGGCGACCATTTTGAGGATTACCGATCATATAAGATAGAATATCGACTCTGATAAGCTCACTGTTTTCACATTATTAGACTTTTCAAAGGCCTTCGATACGGTAAACCATATTTTACTCTGTGAAAAGCTCTGAACTGAGTACGATTTTAGCCATAGAGCAGCGAAACTCATCTTTAGTTTTCTCTTTGGTCGCAAGGAACGTATATCAATTAAAAATCATGAGTCTGACTTGTTACCTTTAAGTTCTGGCGTCCCCCAAGGTTCTGTACTTTCACCTCTCCTCTTCAGTCTATTCAGTAATGACATTGCTCAATTGATGTCTTTCGTCAAGATCCAATTTTACGCTACTATTGATCCCAACAGGTTAGACTAGCATATTGCTTTGATTAATCTGGACCTTGCAGCTATATCTAGATGGTCGGTTGCAAATGATTTGAAAATTAATCCTTCTAAGTCCAAAGCTATTACTATTTATAAACTCGCTGTTGATGGTAGTCGTCTACCGCAAATCTCTCTAAATTCTACTTCTATTTCATTTGTAACTACGACTAGTAATCTCGGTGTCATCTTCAATAGGACCCTAACCTGGAATGATCACATAAATTATGTAGTGACGTATTTACGGATGCCTGAGATGCTTGAGGCAATCCGCTAATTTCGCACCACAGACTACTCGTTTGCGACTGGTAAAATGCTTAAATATCCCCATCATAACATATGCCAACGTTCTTCACTGCATGCTTGATTCTGTCTCTGAAAGGAGATTAACAGTGGCATTTAATTCTGCTGTTAGGTATGTTTTTAACCTGCGTAGATAGATCATCTCTGAGCATTCTAGACAGGTTTTGGGTAGTTCTTTGTCGGTTTTTCTGAAAATTAATTTTATAACCTATCTATTCAAAGTAACTTATTCCAGGACTCCTATGTATCTCTACTCAATTTTTTTTTTCTTTCAGTCATCTCGTAATAGACAGCTTCTAATATCGCGACACAAGTATTTGCAGAGCGGCGCTATGTTCTTCGTCTATGCAATTAAGATTTGGAATTCACTGCCTATCAGTATTCGCGGTTCCAGAACTGTGAGCGGTTTGCGGCTTGCAGGCACACTTGAATAAATTTAAAAAAAATAAATTCTTTTAGGCATCCTGTTTGTTTGTGCACGCAATATTTTTTATTTTATTTTATTTTCTGTATTTCTTCTTTTTCATTGTCCTTATGACTTAGCAACTTTATTTTTTTTACATAAGTTCATTTTAGTCTTTACATATGAATTCCTTTCATTCATTTTTCTTGCGATTATTTTTATATTTTCTAAATTTCATGCAAGTACTTTTTAAAAGGCTAAGCCTAATTTTGTACAAATTTTTGCTTTTGAATAAATTTGAATATAATGCTAAAGTCGAGCGAGTCCGTCGAGTCTTCATCCTGCCGATCCTCATTAAACTTCAAGTCAAGTGCACCATATTTCAACTCGAACATGATTTTCCTCCACGAAACTACGTATGGAATATCGATCCCAGAATGGTTCTGGACTTTATTAACGATCTTAATCTAGGGAGGGAATAATTTAGAACGGGGACTCACAATAGATCTTTCACGTCGCAGAGAATGAGAGGTTAGTGCCTGTATACACCCGCCACGAATCTAAATCTAATATAATCGCAATTAATAATAATGAATTCAGTACACTCATTTCACTTGATTTCTTCGAAGCAATGTGAGACTATTAAACAAGTTACTCAGAGTTCTCTTTTCACGTACTGCCATGAAACTACAGAATAAATTTTATATGGCCAAACTCCTCGTGTTACAATCTCAGGTCACTTTTATCCAATTCATACCGTCCCTTAGGCGTAGATACTGGGGCCTATGATATCCATTACCTTAACGGATGCTGCTGAAGAATTGCATTAAGCTACGATTTATGAGCTAGATTTGTACTAAATTTAAACATCTTTCTTGGTCGTATTCTGGACTCTTAACTTAAATGTAGATTTTTTTTTTATGCATGGGGACAGGAGAACCCATCCGAAGCACGGAGGCCATAGCGGCCCATGTGCTATCTTGCTAGAAGCCCATTCACCAAAACCTTCCTGACCTCTTAATGAAGCGCATCAGGCCTTAGGGAGGAAGGTTTTTCAGCTCATCCTCAGATAGAAGGGCAGATCCTAGAGTATGCAGCTTGTTCCGGGTGAAGACCGGACACGTACACAAAAATTGTGTATGTTTATGTATCTACAGATACTATAAATACTGTAATCATATATCGGCTGTCTTATCTGACTCACTTTATTCAATTTTAAATTTTTCAAATGTATAGAAATCAGACACTCAGAACATTAGTTGTCTTCTTAATTCAGATCTCTCGCTTGTGGAATATCTATCCTGCATCTATTCACTTCTTTTAACGAAGTTTGAAAATGAGCAGTTCCTTCGAAAGATCGCCATGAAAGAATTCCAGATTTGCGGATTCCTCATGCAGCCATCACACAAAAATCTATCGCCTTGGAACTATACAATTTCCGATTTTTAAAAAATTTTCATATCAAAATCCAAAATCATATCTAAGTGAAATGCAGCAAAATGCTTTACATTTTTCATTACAAAATACAGCAAACACCTATTGAATTTTTGTTTTTGTTAATAATAGTATCTCTATTTGTTGAAAAATAGCATTATTTACTATTGAGGACGTCTAGCACCTCTCTTTTTTTTGTAGCCATAAGCCTAATCTAACTATATTCAAAAATATCGGTGGTACTCGGCTTCGTTTTGGGGATATGAATTTTAACAGTCACGCTATACGCAAAGTAATGGTGCATGGGTACACTACACTTTGAGGAATGTAGTATTTTTTTCTACTAGTGACACTACCAATTTGTTGTATGTATTTATTTCAAAGATCTATGCGTTATGTGTCTGTGTGGCAAAATTTACGGAGGTGTTCGATATATATGTTCGATGTATATCATCATAGAGTATTTTTTGTATATTTAAACGTAGCACTTGGGACACAGTAACCAATCATATTCTTTTTTGTATTGTTCAGAAGCGCTACACTTCCACTTCAGTACATATTTTTTCAATATATGACTGTTTTTATTACTACACTTTCTTTAAAAAAACAAAAAAAAAA
Organism: Dioctria rufipes; assembly: GCA_963924295.1. NCBI lineage: Eukaryota > Metazoa > Arthropoda > Insecta > Diptera > Asilidae > Dioctria > Dioctria rufipes. The sequence goes on along the minus strand of OZ002742.1, from coordinate 168,341,862 downwards.
AAAACCTTATGAAAAACCGACTGTATCCTTGTATTGCTCATTTGGTAAAATGCGAAACGTATTGTTCAATTAACTCCAAAATTCCCAATACAGATAGGAATTTAATTTTATAATTACTTTAACCTTAACCTTATTCTTAATTCGAAAAACAATTCAAACCCTAAATTAGATGTGTTAAAAAGGCTGTTGATAGACTTCGAAGCAGGCGATTCGAATCTTCGAAGAATTAACTTTTTTTTTTTAAGCTTCGAAGTATAAATATTTGACCGATACTTGGAAGCAAGTTTCCCTGTATCTGCAGTGTTGTTAATGTTAAATTATAAGAATTGAAGTCACTTGAAGTTATTTTTGAATAGTACAAAAAGTGTCAATTTTCTGGAGTTTTTCTGTGAATAGGCATATTATATGTAACTCTTTTAGTTATGGTTGGTAAAAATATATAAATATATTTCATTATAAGATTTGAGACCCAGCGCAGTTCAAACTTTTTAACTCTAATTTCACTCTATTCTCGTTAACCTATTGAGCTAAAGTTTGTCACACTTAGACATCTTGGATGGAAATAAACTTTCGAAATTTTATATAACACAAATCCAAAAAAGTGGACGAACTTTATAGTTGTTGGCGAGATCCATCTAAAAAGGGGTGTAAAGGACGAACAGATGGTTGGAAAGAAGGACAGTCGGAACGTAATTATTGCTCAGTGTTACAATCTTTGAGTCAAATACATAATTCCCTACAAATTTCATCACGATAAAGATGTTAATGTTATTTTTAAATTTCAAATAAACATTATTGAATTTTTAAGCCGAATTTAATTAATTTTCAAATAAATTTATATACGTTAAACCATCGTAAACTTAAAAACATTTCCTTATAGTTTGTTTTAATATTTATTGATGCTGTTGAATGTACCCTCGGATTGCTCCAAAAATTGATACCTTGCCGAGGAAATAATTCCGCCATTCAATATTGTACATATATTCGAATTCGTAAAAGCATCATACATACTTCGATACTTGAAAAATTTTGAAACATTCATACAATGATTGATCAGAATCCCAAACCCGGAGCTCCCAAGATACCGAATTGAACCATAAATACATAGCTAAATTTTGCTGCCATATTGAGTTAACAAATTTTGACACGACTTCGCTTCGAATCGGACTATAGGTTATGTTTGGTAAGAGGGGTGCCGCCAGATGACTAGCCTGCATCACTTAGACCTCTAGTGGGTCCATTGTGCCTATAGACCTCATGGAATAACCTTTCAAGCCCCAGATCCATCCTGTTTTCCTTAGCAAACGCAGAATATACTTAAGACTTTTAACCTAGATCCATCCTGCTTCTCTCAGAAAACTCAGGATATATCTAAATTCTACACTTTGGAGCTCCCCCAGACTTTAGAAGATGTAGCTACCCAATAGCTTACTTCTTTTATTCATCAAAGCGGGGCATTCGCAGAGCACGTGTTGGACGGATTCGATTTCCTCCGAGTCCTTATTGCTCCTGTAGAAATCGTTCGCCTCTATATCCAGTCTTCTAGCATGGTCCCCTATAGCCCAGTGCCCCGTAATGACCACTACTACCTTCCTGGTATTTGTCCTGATGCCATTAAGCAGTTCCCTTGTCCTTTCCTTGTTATATGCAGGCCACAATTACTTTGCAATACGGCAGGTATCCCTACTGGTCTGCTGGAGGCTTGCTTTTTGATGATTTCTACTTTCATAGCTCCGATTGGGATCGTTATATAAGCTATTGCTGCGGAGCTATCCAATTCGGAGCTCTTTTAGTCCAACTCTGCGGTCTCGTTGCCAGAGATGTCCTTATGGCCAGGTACCCAGCATAGGGTTACCATGTGCCTTATAGTCAATTCCTCAAGACAGGTCTTGCATAGCTGCATCAATTTTGATTTTACCAGCAGAGCATCCAGCGTCTTGATGGATGCCTGGCTATCAGTATATATGCAGATATGCTGTGCGGCCCCTCGGCATATGGATACCAATATTGCTGCCTGATAAGTCGTTGCGCGCTCTGCCTGAAAAACACTGCATTTCTCATGCAGTCTCTAAGACTCGTGCCACTGGAGATCTCTAGAGTACACTCCAGGCCCTGTACCCGCACTCGTCTTCGATCCATCCGTAAAAATAAAAATATCGGATTTTACGACCACCTCCTTCTCTTCCCAGTCACTCCTGGTGGGCATCATTGAATTGACACCCCCACCAAAAGTCAAGATGGGTACTTGATATTCTTTTTCTTCCCTGCAATCACTACAGTCTATCTTCTGGAGTATACTGGAGTGCCAAAAACCCCTCCCCATCCACCTCCAGTGCCACCGTGGGCGTGGGGCGCAGACACCCTGTTATTCCCACAGAAGCGGTTCTCTGGATTTTTGACAGAACATTCAGGTTACATTTCCTCGTCAGTTCTGTCCACCAGACCGTAGAGCCGTAGCAGAGGATGGGCCGAATTATGGCTGTGCACACCCAACTTAACACCTTGGATTTTAGTCCCCAATTTCCTCTAAATAATCTCTTGTGTAGAAGGCCACACTCGCTTTATGTACGCATTCTTCTAGATTACCCTTCCAGCTTAGCTTGGAATCGAGGACGATTACCAAATACTTCGCTTCGCTGGAGAGAGTAAGCTCCACTCCACCAAACCTTCGAAGCCTAGAATCGGACTATAAACGGCCAAATTCGTCCACCGGCTGGCGGACAGGAGATATCTTCTGTCATATTCAAATTCTAAATTGAGAACAAAAATTCGTAGCCCGACAAACTATCGAAATTGATTTTGGATCGAATCGAACTATTAATGGTAAAATTCTTAGGCCATCTTTTAGTCACCATCTCGATTTTATATTTTATAAAATGTAATGTCATGAAAGATCTATATGTATGATAAGTTTTAGCTCAATCGTTCAACGGGAAGTGGCTAAATATAGCGTTACAAATTTTGAACACTTCACTTGTAGGCTCATTCGAGTTTCTTCCGTTTGAAGATCGAAGCTTCGATATTCGAATATACTTTCGTGGCCTCGAAGCTATGAAAGGAATTCAAAACGTCACAATCAACAGCCTTATACAAATTATATGCACAAATCTAGTATCTGGTATGAATGATAGCTTGGTAACAGGATTTCTAGATATTTTTGATAAATTCACAAAATTTCAGATGACAGGAAGATGATTATTCAACTAAGAGCAATGCTCGCATGCCGCGTTGCTTTGAGTGTATAGGATCACTTTAAAAATTCATATCTCTAAAACGAAGCGGATCACCATAAAAATACTAGGAAAAAAAGTATAAATTTTTGTGAAAAATATACTACTGTTCGACGTTCGACCTTATTTTTATGAAAAATAGAAAGCATTTAATTTCATATGGCATTTGAATCAGGATCGGTTGCTCGGGTCTCGACATACGGTTTTTGAAAATGACGTTTCATTGTAAAGTTACGAAATTTCTAGCCCCATTCAGCGAAGACGTGGACCATAGTAGGGGCAAATAAAAAAAAATATGGGTTAGCTAGTTTCGTAATCCATAGAAACTTTGGGAGTTTCATCCAAATCGAATATGGTCGGGTACAAAACAAGTCCAATTTATGGAATGGCTTTATATTGCACAAATGATTAATCCAGATATTTTGAATGTATAAAAGAGTTCCTTGGAATGTGAACAATGTAAATATCTAGAAATAGAAAAGATGAAAATAATAATAAATCACGACCACCATTAGAAGCCAAAATACAACACGAATCCTTAAAATTACTTCGGCGTGATAAATGGCAAAAGTACATAATCAAAACGGTGACTACAGCGCAATTTTGCTGCTCTTTACTTTTGTATTTGTATATGTATGCATATAAATGTAGGAAAGAAATCCTACAATAACTCACACCTGTCATATTTACAGCTATTATGCTTCCCCACCTGATGTTTTTTCTCGTTAATTTTTGCTTGATAATGATTGCAATATCCTGCAGGACATTGTTTCTGCTTTCTCATTTCACAAAGTTCGTTTATCATATTACTTTCCCGGACTCAAAGCATATCCAGCATTCTTAATGCTTTGTAGGAATCCTGCTTACTCGTGAAAGTAATTTAAAATATTCACCGCTTACGGCAAGAAATGAAATCCTTTGAGACTGCTAGCGTAATAGTACCTACTACGTATGCTAAAAATGAAAATGAAAAAAAAACAACGATGAAATATGAGCATAAATTGAATTCTTGGAAAACTTTACTCTCAATTTGGCAAAGAACATATTTCGCCCTTCTCTTCCATCTTTTCATCATTTTATTACAGGAAAATTACATTTTTAAAGTTCAGTGACCAGCCAACACTTGCCATCAGGAGAAATTGACCGACATTTAGAGGTGAACCATAGATGCAAAAAGGATACTTTGCAAACAAGGAAAACCTCTTCCTTGGCAATCGTCCAATTTTTCACAATAAGTTGCCGACAAGGATGTTCAGATATCACAAGAGCTGGACATGTAGGTATATTACTTTACATGAAGATGTTTAAAGGATGTTTTTTGCTCTTCACCCCATCTGGGCTCTTGAACGAGTACAAGTGCTCCTCAATTAGGTCTGACACTTTATGGAAAGCTGCCTTCATGTCAATTGTGGGATTTGCATTTCTCACGTAAGAAAATCTGCTCTCGGTGTTCAAAAAACTTTTCTTTCTCCATGAATAATTTCAGTCTTTAACAGACCGAAGACTTTACTCTGCCATCCTTCCTTTCGTATAAGCTCTTAAGCTTGACAATTTCTTGTACACACACACACACATTAGTTTGGCTGTATAGTTAAGGAACATCTAATTTGTTCCTAATTTTCATAAATTTCTACTGAAATGAATTTTCCCCAAAGTTTGTCTTTCAGTTTTGTGAGTGTTGACCCTATAGTCACGTAATGAAGTCTTGAAGATGCTTGAAAGGGTAACTCTGTTTATACATATGTAGATGTTCCCTTAGTTTCGAAATTTGCAATGCTGTAATCTTTGTCGTGTTGTTAAGGGCTACTAGTATGTTGGGCTGTGAGTGTGTATCGGTGAAATTATACTTATTACCTAGTGAGTTTTCCATATACTTAGTAAGGCTTTTTTTTTGTTGTTGTTTAATTAAAGGCAGGGGGACGAAAGATCCACTATCATGCTAAAATACCAAATGACCTCCCACCAAAACCTTCCTGTCCTCTTAATGAAGCGCATAAAATCTAGGTTAAGTAAGAATTTCATCTCATCAACTGATAGATGGACAGATCAAGCGAATCTAGCCTGCACCGGGAAAAGATCGGACAAGCGCACAGAAAGTGCTCGGTTGTCTTGGGCTCTCCTTCCAAGACAAACAGACACTCAGCGCTGCTTTATTAGTTGAGCTTGAGGCGGGCTGTGACCGATGAAGATGCCAAATGCAGCTCCATATTGTTTTCTTCTGCCCTAAGAGAAAATTAGATAAATTCCGATTAAGCCCATCAAGAAATAGTTTTGTACACCTGCAAATAATCAGATTTACCCATCGCCGCTGATTGTTCATGCGAACATCCCTTTGATGAGAGACCGGATTTTCAAGGTGGCCACGCCTACAGCGGGAAGGGAGAAGTAGAGTGGGACCTGGAAATCCACTGCAGAGACCATTTGTGCTTGTTGTGGATACCTAACTTATCCACAGACGTCCTGCAGTCCCCCAGTAACTTATAGATGTTATCCGAGAGCCACTCAGAGCCATTAAGATAATCGCAGAAAAATAAAGACAATGCTTTAACTGTCCACTCTTAGCTTAAGAAAAAGCTTCATAAATTTAAAAACGAATCACCCTGTAATATCAGGGTTTGCATATTGTAAGTTATAGTAGGGTGCAGCTAATACTTATATATTCGAAGTTATTTGAAACTCAATTCTTACTGGACACTTCTTTGTAAATCTGTATACAGAGAATATGGAGAGGAAACGAAAACGGTGACTCACTTTATCTGTCACTATCCAGCTCTCTTCAGTACTAAATGACCTACATGAAACGGGAAGGGATGGTTGGAGGCCAATTCTGAACTTAGTCAGAGCGTCCGGTGGGATTTATGAGCAATGACTTATAAATCTTGAGGGGGAATAATGAGCCTTGTAGTGGACTAAGCTCTGGAGGGCCTTAGAGCTCTCACTCTCTTTCCAATCGGTCCAATCCAAGTTATTTGAAATAATCGACATAATCAAAGTTTTACGCGATGATAATAAACCCTTGCTTAGCTCCATGCATATTTGGAGACCCGAAGTTATAGTCGAATATACATAAATTCATCCCAGAAATAAAATTTGTAAATATATGCTCCAAATGAAAAGTGGCGCTCAAAACATGTTTGTTAAATAATTCTCTTTTTCATAGAGGTAAGTGCAAAGTAACCATAGAAATACTGTAAATGGAAATCCTCAGCATCTATTCTATTAGATCAATATTGCAGGTCAACGTGCAAAGTGAGGATCAGTTAATACTCTTTGCTTCTCATAACTCTGCCTTACACATCCGAGTCCTATTTGACCGGTAAATGGAAATATAGTAATATTACCAAAAAACATATTTCGGCTAATTATATTTGTTTTATTTTGAATCAGTAATGCTTTTTTTTTTTGTTTTTTTGATATGTCATTACTGTGATTTTTCTCTGAGTATTTTAATAATGTTAAAAAAAAATTTGCAGTAATCAATCATTGAAGAACTTGAAATGGAAAGGAATAAAATAGATATAAAAAATCATAATTGATCTAAAAGCTATTTCTGTGATATCCTAGCTCAATGACCGTAAATGTCGTCTGTATTAAAAGAAAATATTAACAAGTCTTAGCTGAAACATAGAAAGAAGGTCCTTCTATTCATAACTTATAAGAATTAAAAGACGACGAGTCGATAAACCTACTAGAATTTAGTAACGACTAAGTGGTTTATTGCCCAGTAAGAGAACTATTTGGTCCGTTAAAGGTAAATTAAAAAATTAAACTGTGTTCTCAAGGTAAACACACTGTGTGTTTATATAAGTTTCGATTATGTGTTGAAATTTTTTCATGTCTACTATGATCGACCAACATTTTTTACCGATCTACAATGATTAACCAAAAATTATTTATCGTTCAACCCAAAATAGCCACGCGATCGACTAAAAAATCCCTTTGCGATCGACCAATAGATCGTGATCGACATTTTGGCTAACCCTAGGACATTTAGGATTTACCATTTTCACAATATTCTTAAAAAAATATTTTGATGACCACTTCAGTCTATTTTTAAAATTACACCTCAAATCATAATACAATTACTGGACCCTACAATTTCAGCACGCTCTCAACTAGTACAAAAAAGTACAAATTTGTAATTTTTGTATGGCAAACCCAATTTTGTTGGTTTGCTTTAGCTATGCACGTTAATGCGTTTGCGAGATATCCTTGGTTTGGATGGGCAGGCAATTTTCCAATACCTAGAAAAGAGTTGACAGCAAACACAAGAGTTAAGTTAGTATTTTTGGTGCATCTTCTACTTATATGGCAGACAGTTCATCGAACTTGTAATCTATTGATCGACACTAGGACAGATTTTATTCAATTTCCGAAAAGTGAAAAATAACTAAAATGAAATTTCGATAGATTCATAATAATTGTTCTGATTAGATTGGGATTAATTACATGGAGTGCCTGCCTGCGTGAATTATGTACTTTCATGACGGGATTGCATTTCAATTTTCCTACCGCACCTACATACAACCATCGCTATCTAAAATATCTAATCGATTTCAAAACACAAAATAGATTTCACACCATCCTCAAATGCATCAGGCTTAGTTGAAATTGGAATTTACGTGTGCACCTTCAAACTAAATCCTGCCGCTGTTATTGTGGGAGCGAGTGAAGCAATCAAAGTGAAAATGGGTACAGTTATTCGTGTGGCTTTAAAGTTTCTGACATCAATAACACTTTTCACCTTCACCTAGTTTTAGTTTTTACCCTCCACCACCCGGCATTAGGAATATTTAGTTCCAGGTACGTTTTTAAAAATTCTCCCAAGAAATATTCTAAAAATAGCAAACATGGTGTATGCAGCTTAGTTTTGTTTCGAACGCAGGAAAACATGTAAACGTTAATATTACATATTTTAGGTACTAACCGTTATGTATGTACATAGGTATATTTTTTCCCTTATATAAAAATGAACGTTCTTGGTTTTATAGTTTCTCAGACCAAACTCCCATATCCACAGTGCCTCCGTCCCTTTTATTTTTCAAAGCAAAGTTAATATTTTAAAATATTACTGAGGATTTCTACCGTTCATTTCTACCCCATTTCGGAATTTTTAAAAATGACATTAACTAAAACAAACACAAACAAATATTATTATCATACAAATGGGAGCTCTACCTTCACTGCTACAGGTCCCTGTTTCATTTTTGAATATCCTTGAATTCTTCGGGGAAAATTTGCCATTTTCGTGGTTGTGCGATGGTTTTGCAGTAGCTGTAGGAAATGGATTTTAGCATGCAAACAAAAGAATGGCGTTTTGAACAAGTGGAAAATATGCTCCCTGGGATGCCCTGGATGTTTTCTGTTATAGTCGTGACAGAAGTAGATACCTATGGCCCACTATCTAATTCATTGCGGAAATAACAGATCGAATATGAACCGATGCAGCGGTTAAATTGTTTTTATTGATTCAGACTTTACCACCACAGGTAGTACGAAAAAATATACAAAAAAAAGAAAATTAATTTCACCTGCAGACCATGTGATACTATGTATTTGAGCCTATGGAATACAGTTTTTTCTAGAATGCAGTATTCAGTGCTAATTGCTTAAATGTTTTCCACTAAAAACTTCTTTCAATTAATATTCACGTGTTTGTCACGCTCAGAATAGAACAGTGTCGTGGGAGTAGCGGTGCAAATTGAACTGGACTGACTTGGAAGCCATGGGAATTCAATTACATTTTGTATCAGCACAACTGGCAAATGTCAATTACTATGCACGGAAGCATTGTTAGACTTCTGCGGGTAGGCTTCAGAAGAACTCATCAGCAATGCGGATAAGATTACAGAGATTAATGCATTTTCATGTGTTCTAAGCCGCCGAGAGTTGATTAAAGGGAAAAAAATCGATTGATTGAAATTGTGTTGGCGGAACAAATAAAATGGAAATACATATGAGGTCGAGGCTGCTTCATGAATGAAAAATGAACTTAAGAATCGAAAAAGGTGCTGATGGACAAGTGTGTAGAGCACAAAGGTACAAATCACAGTATTAAGGTTTGAATTCCGTAAGCCGGTGATCATATATTTTTTCGACAATAATTCATATCATTACTCAGAAAATTACAGTCAGCGAAATTGAGGAAGATATCTTCCATAAAATTAAGTTCTCTATTGACTGACCTAGACTGGTTCAACTTCGTTCTGACTCTCTGATTCTGTCACCATTACATTTTATTAAACAAACTTGGAAATTAGCATTTTTAGTATAACACCTCTCCTCTCTCTTCTAAAAACAGTACAACTATATAGGTAAAGCGGCATCTATATATGATAAATTCAATTAAAATTTGGATCTGTTCAGTGTGTACTTGATGAGTCAGAGGTTAAAATGTGGTTGTTGCATTTGATATAATTGATTTGATTTTGATTGCAATAACTGAGTCAGTTCAAGTTATTGAATAAAAAAATGAAGCTATTTTATCGAAGGGGAATGAAAAAAAAATACAACTCAAGTTTCGTTGTCTATGCTAATAACACACATAACTTGTGCCTGTTGTATGTACAATCAAGGTTTGTATTTTGGCCTCTAAACCACTACTATCTTGGTTTTCCTATGTTCTTGCCTTTTGTTAATTAAATATTTACTTATTTTTAAATATTATTATATTTCAATTCATTGTGTACTTAGTGAAATGTTTTATGAATGAATACGACGAGTTAATTTTAAACAGTCTCGAAACGTTATTACGAATCCGCGTTATGAATAATTATCGAATCAGTTTTGCGAATCGTTGTCGAACCGATATTATGATTCGATATAGAATATTCGGTTAAGTCATGAGCGGATTAAAATCCAGTCGAGAAGGACATATCGAGATCGAGGTCAAATTCCGCTAAAACCAATCGCTTTCGATTCGATCTTGAATTGAGATTCATTTGTTTGCTGAGAGAGGATTTGTACTTTTGGTTAAAATAGTATTATGCTATTCGTTTCGTAAGGTATTGATTACTGTTATATGATATCGTTTGTCGTTCTGGTTGATGTTAATTTAAAAATATTTTAAGCTTATTTTAGTATTTGTAATCAGACTAGGAGTTCATTATTTTAATCTTGAACTACATAACTAATCGTCTTTGTATATTTGTCGTTCTGGTTATTTTATTATGAGTGTTGATTAGTAGTTTTATAAATATTTTAGTATTTATTCACTAAAATAAAAAAAATTATTATTTTTCGCTAAACAGAAATTAATAACAAACATCCGAAATTCCAATATATTTGATGAACACGCCGATGGACTAATAAGGAACTTTTTGCACCATGATATTATATCAAAATCCAATACAGATTAGATCGTTCGGTATCTCTTGGTAAAATGGAAATAATATACCATTTTTGTAATGCTAAAACGTTTAACCCATTAATGCTGGTTTGGTATTTAAATACCCAAAAATACTAGTCTGTTTAAGAAAAAATATCTAGCGACGGGTAAGAGATATCGGATTCGTTTCTTTTCTATTAGAGAGGAGAAAGATAGAACTATTAATAATTTTTACAAACAAATCGAAATTTTTATATTTACTTGCCTTTTTCAGTAGTCAAATGTCATGAATTTTCCACAAATAAGAATTGGCATAAGACATAATGTGAAAATTTTAAAAATAGGAAAATCTGGAAAATCTGTCAGCGCTAGTTAGCCTTTAGTATCTTCTATCGAATAAAAAACAAGCCCTACCACGATCGCATCAATCCCTGGGTAGATAATTTACTTTGATGGGTATTTAAATATCCAACAGACCAAAGTTTGAACAAAATACAAATGAAAATTGCAAAACAGCTCTTTATATTTAAAAGGACAGAATTCAAGATTGCTTAATTATATAAAAATAAAATATTACAAGAAATAGAAAATTATTTAGCCTTCTTAACATTTTCCATAACACGTGGTACGTCATGATGGTAGTCGATGAAACACTTGGGATTCAGATTCACTTTGCATATAGTACAACCAAACTCAGTTTTAGTGTCGCGTTAGCCACAACAAGTACGATTTGTCATTTGATCAACAATATGATCAATGCGATCCGTACCCCTGGTCATTTGGAATGTATTATTAATACTTGGAGTACAAACCTCCCGCGGTGTTACTAGAGCTTCCACAGCATACACATGAAAATCAAATTGGCTCATTGGTGTTGAACGTTCATACTTCGCGCACAAAACATGTAACTTCCATGTGCTTATCATGGCTGCCCGTACTGTAATGCGGTAGTTGCTAATGGCATTGTCACAAGGTCAACGATGACCCATCCGTTGATTGTATTCATGAATGAACAACGGTTACTCGATTGCTCCCATCTTGCGATTGGACATTAGAGCATAAAATGGAATAGTTAAACAATCAATGGCGTAAATCAATTGAGAGATTTAATAATTACCGAGTTGTAATTCGGCCGCAAGTTATTATTCCTGTCAAATTGAAAATCAGATGTGCCACTGTTAGTACGATTGTACGCATAGTTTCGGATGCGAAGACCCCAGAATATTCAGCCGACACATCAGCTTATGGCTGGTAAAGAAGTTTCGAAAGTAACATTGCGATTTGCACAGCGTTTTCGCCAAGGTCATAAGTTGTATCTGTATTTCTTGATGCACCAGCATACAGCATGGACAGATATCAGTGATTGGGTGATTCCAAGCATCAATATACATAGCAAGTAAAGCTAATTGGCTTGCTTTTAAGAAATATTTTCCAGGAATGCCGTACGTATTATGCAATCGGTTGCACGTGATTCACAAATGGTGTGACATCATGCCGAATTGCATAAATTAGTTGGTACATTAGCTCAATCAGTGGAGAAAAATTTGAAAGTTTGTTTTCATTATTGAACTTCTTGCTGTCACAGACATGCACATTCTATTTGATTCGCTTGAATCTGTTTCTACCCACAGAATCCTTGACTAATTAGCATCCCAGGATTGGACCAATACGGGCGAGTATTTGCAAAATATTGTACCCAGTGATGTACAGTATACCAAGGAACGGATTTGATCTTACGCGTTTATCAAGCATTGCGAGAAAAATTTTTCGGGTAAAGTTACCACATGATTTTCAAGGATTAAGCTCATCAATTATATCTTCTTCGTCAACTTCCATTGGGATATCATCATAATGCATTCGACAGTGCACATTATCGTTGTTGCAAAGATACTCGATCTCAAAATGGTGATCAATTGAAGATTGTCATCCAATTCGTCGCTTCAACCGTATTTAGTGAAGCCACGATCACATTTATTTTGTCCATATGGCGGCAATTGCCATTCTCCTGACTCAAACTATCCATTACCGTATCGAATTTAAACTAAATATATATTTCGAAAAACAGCACGATGATTAGTTTTTACAATAAATAAAGTTAACTTTCAAAATTACAGCCTGTCCACGCGTGCTAACCGTTTTCAAAACAGTTATAACAAAAATCAAAATTGTTACTACCAGTTAATGCAATCGTACATATTAGCGCAAATAGGCAAACATTTCCGCGAATTACATTCCTTTATTACTGTTCTAAGCAGACTTTCATTTATTTAAAAATTCATGTAAACTAGGGACCCGTTAAAGCCTGTTGGGTTAAATACTCGTTCCATATCTCAGGTATGCGTTCAGGTAACAATCTGAAAATTTTATGGCCAACTTCTATATAAGCATTTCAATAAAATTTCAAGACAATCCTATGACGGGTTCTATGGACTGGTTATAATGGGTTAAGGATGAGCCACTTGAGTTTTATTTATCAAAGGTTAAATTTCAGCCTATATTTCCTACGTCAGAACAGCTGTTTTCGTTGATATCAGTACAGAATCCAAAACATATGGGATTTTAAAAGAACATCCGAACCTATAACAACGCCGATGACGATAATCTCTTTTGGAGCGAAACAAATAGTTGACTTCTATAATCTGCCAACTTTCAAAATACTGGGTCAAGTTTACAATTTAGCGGGAGGTGAACTTTGGCTAGATGGTGAACGTAAATTTGTACAAGCGGGAAGTGAACTTCCGCTAGATGGCGATCATAAATTTGTACAAGCGGGAGGTGAACTTCGGCTAGATGGCGAACATTAATTTGTACAGGCGGGAGGTGAACTTCCGCTAGATAGCGAACATAAATTTGTACAGTTATAATTTCTATTAGAATATGAATCACAAGCAGTTAAAGGGAAAGATTATTTTCTATTTGTTAGATTTCAGGCTTTTTACGATCACCTGTGGACTCGTCGATACTCCTATCGTGATGCAAAGTTGACATAAGCAGTACTACTTTATTTGGCATAGGGATATATGAGACCAAGGCTATCTCTTTTTGAAAGCCAAACTGACAACTATTTATATTTTGACGTGTTCTTTTAAAGGCATCCGGAACTTCTGGCTTATTCTTTCGAACTGTGCCTACAGATGTCAGTTTATGCTCATTGAGCAAATGCAACATAATTGGATAACCAAATGTCACGTTTCTCCTTGTTTTTGAAATAGGATGTACTAATCGGTCTACGATGTCAAATGCCTTATTACTGAGCGAGTATTGTCCAGGTGGTTGCTTTCCTGTATAAACTTCTAATTTTAGTATGTAAAATGTTTTAGCATCGACTAATGCGTATAATTTAATCCCATGCTTTGCCGGTTTATTTGGAATATGTACACGAAACTCACATCGTTCTCGAAATGATAATAGCATCTCATCAATTGACAAGTTTTCAGTAGGAACGTAGGCCATTTAACAATTTACAACAAACTGAGCAAAGATATCTGAAATTGGAGTCATGTTATCGGATTTTTTTCTTTGCTCCCGTGTACTTTTATCACCAAATCTGATACAGTTCTGTAGAAAATAAAATCGTTGTAAGGACATCATGGTTCTAAAAATTTCGACGCCAATACCATCTGCACGTCATAAATCATAGAGATTTTGCCTATTCGTGCGATTAAAACTTGATATGTATAAAAGTCCTAAGAATGCCTTCAGATCTATAAAAGTTGTTTCTTTCATATGATTCTACTCTCTTCCTTCTTGACATATCATCTGCTTCGATCTGATATACCTATAAGTATGTATGAGTATATCATTCAATATACTATCACTTAGGAAGAGATTCTAGCATTCAATTTCTGATTTGGTGAGTCTAGCTGAACCCTTTACGGCAAGAGCATTAATAATTATATTTTCGAAGCGAATAGGACCGATTGTCCGAGGACAGGCTTTTAGTAATTTTGTTGCGTCTTTAGAGGAAACTGCCTGTTCAGTAGAATTTCCTACATCCTTAAAGTCTTCTGGACTTGCGTCCTGCTCTGAATCACTGTCGTCGCTGCGCTGAGAGCAATTATCACTCTCCACTGCACTTTCACTCCCCGCGTCATCTAATTTCTCGTCCGAAATCTCCTCTAATAGAAGATCCTGAATATATTGGAGTTCCTTGGCATTGGACATTTTATTACATTAACTGAAATATATTATTAAAAAAAAAACCAAATAAACTTAGACACAAAATATACAACCCGGCTACGTGGTCGGGTATTATATACCCGCAACAGGTTTCCACACATATAGCTGCCGTCAGAGTCAGCGCAACACTGATTCCACGAGGGCGTTATCTTCCCGGCACACTGTGCCCCAGCTACTGAGAGAACCGTGTTCCAGAAACCATTCGTTTAATGCATAAAGTTTGTTTCTAATATGGCTGGGTATAAGATAGCCGACCTCACTCACGCCGGGTTCTAAATTCCTAAATATGAATTTATGTCCACTCAAGGGTCATAAAAATATAAATGTAAAATAACTGCAGTTTAACCATATACCCAAGTAGTGCCAAGGAACTTAAAGTGTCTAATATTCCAAATTTTTCCTACATCATTTAAAAGGGCTTTATGTAATTAAAGTGTGAGTGTATATGAAAAAAGGATACCTGATTATTTTCAAGTAAAAACTGGGTAGTGGATGAGTTTCAAGATCGTCATGTTTCCAAGTGAAATGCCCATTTGAGAAAACTTGGGGAATCGATTTTTTATAAATTGATCATTTAAAAGATACCTGTCGAACAGATAAGTGACTGGCTACCACTCGAAACGAAGAAAGTTGCTCAACGTTCAACTTTTGCCACTCGCGAAATAACAAACAAATAATTGAAGTGTAAAACTTCCAAAATATCGATTTTAGTTAGTAAAATATAGAAACACATTTTGTTCAAATTAACCAATTCATCATAAATTGTAACTTTGCAAAATTCAGGAATTAAAGCGCTTCGTACTTTACCTCTACCAAAGTCAAGAAAGTTCGATTTTTTTTTTTTTTATATTATTAAGGCAAATTCAGGGGATACCTTATGGTGCAAAGCACAGCATGACAGGAAGGTGATAAGTAATGGAGTTAGGAAATGTATGGAGATTAGTGGAGTTGCTGACGTATGTTATCGTTAAACTTTCGTAAATTGTATGCCAGAAGAAAAAAAAAGATGGTCAAGTGTTCAATATTCGCACAGTTCGGGATAAAAAAGCAGCACGGAATATTACTGTACGGTCGAAAGATGTAAAGAACGCAAAGGAGTGAACGGCATCCATCATTGCGGCGGTGATCGAATGAGTCGACATGACAAGTTATTGTCACATCGCCAGTGACCTTGAAGGTTCGTTTTTTGACAATATCCAATGAAACTAAGACTCTGAGACCAGCTCCGGCTCAGATATGGAAATTCTATTAAATTCTAGGTCTGGTGTAGGACCTACAGAGGAATGCTAAATTGCATGGGCTGAAATATTTCCTACAGCTTTTCAGAAATCCAAGACATTTCGATGCTATTTGGCAATAGAGAAGATGTTGTCTGTCCAGCTTAACGTATTAGAAATTTTAATGCCAAGAACTTACTTCAAAGAGACAGATTTGGGACTTAGCTGGCTTGAACTCGATGCGAATAGCGGAGATATAATAAAGGTAGTTATTCATTGATCTGATCATGCAATCTCGTTTGACAGATGTGGGACTCTTTCCGGAGTTCTCAAGAGTGTCAAAGGGGAGCGAAATAAAGGCTACTGTCACAGACGAAGCTATGGATTGGATTAAAAGTAAGGGGAAGTACAACTTTAATGGCAATTATGAAAATAATTGGAAAACAACCGGTACAACCGGTATTATGCGATCAGGTAAAAAAATTTCCATTTAAAATAGAAGAGGGGAGAAACCAAGTGCTTTAAATTTATCTAAAAGGGCTGAAAGCCAGACTTTATTCAAGATTTTGTAAATATCTAGAGCAACGATTTTGTAATCACCAAGATTGTGAAGACTACGGTTCGAATGTTCCGTGAGAAAAATCAACTAGTCTCCAGATGAGCGTCGAGTCCGGAAGCCATAATGGCGATTACTGATCAACGATGAGGCAGAGCTTTTAACTAACAGGGGTGAGAAACCATCAGAACTACGGCTTTACGAATGTGTATTGGCTCTTACATAGAGAATTTGAAGCGAATGTACCAGTCAAAATATTAGCTTGATCCAGGAAGTCAACAACCACTTCATCATTAGTAAGTATTGAAGGTATAGAGGAATTGCTGAAGTTGTTCCTAATGGTTTTGACCACAGACTAAAAACCTTTGCTGCCTTTGTGGTTTGCCAATATTCTTTGTCTCACATTCTGGTAAAAAAAAATTATCTCTTGATAGTGGACTTCCAGGTGTTCCGTGCAGTCTTTTAGACTTGTTTTAGTTCTGGACATGGATGCAGTTAATAGGCGCGAAAAGCAGGACTACCTATTTCTCTAAGATGCTGATTGAGAAATTCTCAGATTAGATTTTTTTTATTTATCGTTTTAACTAAATATTCTACTATTGCATTTGACGAAATAATATTTTTATTTTTTCAATATAAATGGCTTGCTTTAATTGTAATAACTCAATACAACAATATACAATGATTTGTTTGTCGTTGTATAGTTTCTTTGAATTTCTCCAATTACGAGATGTAATTGTTTCTTTAAAAATTGAACCGCCGATAATATTCTAACGTCCCCGTCTTTACATCTAAAACTCATCAACGAATCTTTGGCAACTGCTTTCAATTAAAACAAAGCTTCCATCGTTTTTACCCGAGCAAGCTCTGCTTCAAATTGAACTTTTCCAGAAATTTTTATGGTTTTTACAAAAAGTGCAGTATAAAAATTCAGAATATCTACTGTAATTGTTTTTTGTCGACAGGGCGGGGGGCGACCCCGCCCACTATCTGGATCCGCCACTTCGGCCAGCTTAGACGTCACGGAATCAGACGGTTTTTCTAAAGATATTTTATATTAATGTTAGCAATCATGAACAAAATATTAACATTTCAATACACGAATTAAAATCTCTGTAATTGCTTACCAGCGATGGCTTGCAAAAAGTATTACTTAGTTACTTTTCTTACGTTCAGCTGCCAGGTCATTATAAATTTTCTAACATACTGATATTTTTATTAACTATAATATTATCTATTGTGATTTGTCAGAACTGTTATCAAAATTTTTTTCTCAATTGTTCATATGAATTCTGATGCAGTGACGTCACATCTAAAGAGTCAAACAATTAGTATACCATGCATACCATGACTTGATGTAAAGTTTTCACTTCGGTCGTGCGGTCTTAACTCACTTTTTTTTCATTTAATTCACGCTAAGATTGACATCAAAAACTTTAAACTTTAAATTCTAAATGGACGGAAAATCTTTACTGTAAACATCGAAACATAACAAGGCAGTTAATTTCCTAAGTACGAAATACCGTGCGAAAATTAATACGTGTATCAAGACATAATTATTTGAAATTGGAATTAATGGACACAAGAAAACAGATAATTTTTCCATATAGAGACTTCAACTAACGAATAATTATTATTTGATATTTAAATAACGCACGATCAAATAACAAATAATTATTTGAAATTCAAATAATTTTCACCAAATAACAAATAATTATTTGCGAATAACTTTAAAATAAATTGGGAATCAAATAAAAATTTATTCCAATAATTTTTAATTCGATTTTTTAACAAATAACGTTAGATTTAAAATTTATTCGAATAATACCCATCACTGAATCCAACCCAATAATATACAAAGGCAAAAGCTAATTATTTTATAATTAGTTTGTAACGTCGAGTGAGTGAATGCGACGGGTAGTCAGGAGAAATCTAAATTCAATTCTAACACCATTTCATTTAATGCGTATGTCTACCCTAATCTACACGATATTTCACTACGGTATGTTTTACTTTAAGGTATACATTACTAATACAATTAAAAATCTGGAGACGGATTCGTGCGAATACTTATAATCTGGATCAATAGGAAGAACGTACCGATGCCTTAGATATAGCCAAAACGAAATAAGATAAATAATGGGTTATTCATTTCGTGTTTGACAGCTGTCAAATGTCAGTGTCGTCCAAACTGGTAGTTGTTTAGCTGAACGTTTGCCATTTTACAATATGGATCGTTTTACCACCGAACAATGCGTTAACTTTATTAAAGAATTCTACAAATGTGGTGATTCTGCTGTGGCGGCAATTCGAGCTTTACGACAAGATTATAGTCGTCGTACGCGTCCTACTGGGCACAGAAACTGGGTCGGTTGCAGACATTGTAAGGCCTGTGCATCATCGTTCCGCCCGCTCGACCATAAAGTTGAGGACGATCCAAATTTATCGATTCCACGGCACACTCGGCATTTGGGCTTGTCATACGGCATATTGTAGTATATTTTGCATCTGGACTTCACCCTCCATCCATATAAAGTGCAACTCATTCAAGAATTGAAGCCGGCTGACCATAGATTGTGCAGAGATGACGCCGATTGGGTGCTTGAAAAACAGGTTGCGGATCTTGATTTTGCGAAGAAAATTTCTTCAGCGATGAGGATCATTTCACGCTTGGCTGGTATGTAAATAAACAAAATTGTCATATATCGGGTAATAAGAACCCTCAAATGACTACTGAGAGGCCATTACACCAGCAAAAATTGACTGTTTGGTGCGTACTGTGGTGCGGAGGTGTCATTGGCCCGTATTTTTTCGAAACTGATGAAGGTGTGGCCGTTACCATCAATTCTCAGCGCTGTAGCGCAATGATAAATGACTTTTTGTGGCTTGTACTTGAAGGTATGGATCTGAACGATATGTGGTTTCAGCAGGATGGCGCCACAACACTGCCAGTTTTGGTTTTACTGCTCGGTAAATTTCCAGGACGCGTTTTTCACGATTTGGCGATGTTAATTGGCCATCAAATTCGTGGGATTTGACGCCTTTGGATTTCTTCTTGTACGGCTACGCGAAAGACCGTATTAATGCGCACAATTCCTCCACTTTGGATCATTTGAAGAATGCCATATAGTACGTCAAGTTATGGCCAACTTATTGCCCGAATTGTGTGAAAAAGTCATCAAAAATTACCTCAAAAGGATTAAGTCCTGCAAAAAGACCCGTGGAGGACATTTGAATGATACTGTTTTTCACACATAATGGCAAAATCCAAGCATTATGCTGAAATAAAAATTCTATCGATATCTGAATATTTAGGGTATTTTTTTTTTAATTTACTTTCCGAAAGAGAAAATGAATAGCCCAATACTAGGATTCTGAGGAGGATGTGTTCACTCGAGGAGCTGGAGGCAACTAACTGCTACTTCAATCAATCAATCAGAGTACTTCACACGCGATTTACGAAACGAAACGAATTTTGACTATATTAAACCGAATCGATATCCCGGGATATTTGAAAAAGATTTTACGTACAGGCTTTTATTTTGGCCTAAGTTTCACTTATGTCTTTAATGCACTTTACACTGGTGTGCCAGATGGGGAAGCAATAGCAGATAATTGGGCGGATAAGCTGTTTATATATAAGCAGATTTGTATCTTTCCGGAGACCGTTTCTCTTTCTGATAATAGGGTTGAGTAGGGAGTAGGCATAGTTGGCTTTCCCCATGATCAATTTGGCATGATTGTTGAATTTTAATAGATTATTGAAAGAGACACCAAGATATTTGGTGTTCTTTGAAGGCTCAAGCTTTTCGTTATTGACTTCTATTTCGATGTTGTTGGCTCGTGTGGCGAAATTGGGTCTTCCGGATACAAATCATTTCAAATTTGTTCAGATATATTTTGATGCTCTACTTTCTGTAGAACTCGTCGAGTTTGCGGACATGCCCCTCCATTTTGGTAGCAGCGAAGTTGGCTGACATGGAGTGGCCGTAGGTAAGGGAGTCATCAGCATAGAGCAGTGTGGTGGAATTTGGTTCATTGGCAGGCTGATCATAGGTGAAAAGATTGAAGAGAGTTGGTCTGAGGACCGAACCTTGGGGGAAACCAGCACTGAATGATGTTGCCTGAGATTTGATATTCTCGATTTCTTGTAAAAACTCCGAGATGAAAGAGAGCTATGTATAACCCGGGTGAGATAAGGTGGGAACTTGAGGTTTATAATTTTGAAAATTAACCCGTTTGTCCAAACTGAATCAAACGCTTTCTCTACATCAAGGAAGCAGCCTACTGGCTTACGAACTGCTACTTTGGTGGAATGCTTGCTTTTATCCTGTCCCTCAAGTGTTCAGCAGTAACTTAAATAACATGACCTGCTTCATTTGTATTTCATATGGGACAAGTTTTGTTGCCAGAGGTGTGACAATTATTGTTATAAGCTCAACAAATTGGAAATATGTACATTCGATATTATTACTTTTATTGGAATCTTATCTCATATTACATAAAATATTCCTAAAAGGAATTAAATTAAGCAAGTTCTGTTTGCCCATCCCTAAAAGTAGGTATGGAGGACAGAGAAAGGATTCTAAACATTTTATTGCCATCTATTCCTATTCTATATATTCATTTAGAAAATCCATTAACTGAAAGTGGAAAAAGTGGAAAAATAAAAACGTTTCATTGGTAGTACCAGCAGTAATGTCAAGATCTGGATTGACAAACTTATTTGTTTAGATTTACTTCGTGCTCTACATTCATGATTAAACCTGTTAGAAAACCACTGGCAGCCCTAGCATATGTTCACGAAAGCACATTAAAAGGAAAACCGATGAGTATATAGACAAACGCTTAGGCAAGCCAAAACAAAAGGGCAATAAGCGGGAATATCCGATTACTCAAAGTACTCACTTCATATGAAAATATTAATTGTGCAGGATTTCTTGGGCCACTAGAAACTGTAGGCCCCCGCATGGCGTGACCTGCGGGTCCGATAGTTACGTCAGTTGGTATTGATAGCGCTAGTTCGAAACTCAAACTCAACTGGTCTCAATGCGATGACGGCCCCATATTTAATTTTATATGCACGGCGTAATAGTGGTGTCGTGTGCATATTGAGAAGCGCAATTATTATTATTTTCTTAAACATTCTCACTCGATATGTATTTTGTGCAGGCAAGCTCATCAGTTTATATACGGTGTACCGTGAGCGGTCTGGCACCCGACGGCTATGGATAGGTCATACTTAGGCAGAAAAGGTAATTTTTTGGATACAGAGTGTGATAGGTCATTTTAAATTTAAGCTTTTGGGTTTCGTAAATCAATTATGAAATTCTTCTTCAGAGCAACACAGCCATACACTTACTGCAAGCACAGGGTGCTTACAATAGCTAAGAAAAGTTGCTCTTTGGACAACATCAAATTTCAAGAAGAACAGGTTTCAGCTGATGCTGAGGCTACCAACAAATTTAAAATGGGAGCACCCTCAAATTATCGATAAAGGGGGATATGTTCCAGATCAGATTTTAGCATTGTACTGAAAAAAAAGCTTCCATCTCGGACCTACATTTCAAAAAACGAAAGGCGGACCTTATGGTATATAGCCTCTAAACAACGTATTACTCTGCGTAGCAATATATCAGGAAGTTTGTTAATAAAACCAATGACAATAAATTTTTCTTCAAATCCTCGAACTTTCAAAAATATTAAGATGACTGAGTAGCCTGAATTTTAACGAGCTAATAAAAAAGCGTGGATGACTCAAGAAGTATTTAAGGATTGGTTTTATAATTGCTTTACCCCGCAAGCAGAAAGCTACATGATTCGAAAAAAAATTAGTTTTAAATTGTTTTTCTTTCTCCTAACTGCACTTGATTAATGCAGCCGCTGGACTAAGGAGTCAACCAAACTTCCAAAATGTACTTAAGTACTGCATACGCCAATCCAATTTTTTCAAGCCATTTTTAACAAATTAGAAAATGATGACGGTGAAACATAAAAGGAATACAAATTTTAGTAAGTTCGTTGCAGTTATTAAAAATTACACATGTTCATAATGAAAATATCAGATTCCGGGAACTTTACTCCTGATTTTTGCCGTCCTTGATCTCTAATAAAATCGTTGTTTTACATTTTCAATTGTAGAGATTTGATTCATTTTCAACATCTTTTATTTATTTTTTATAAATTATATTAAATCTTAAGGGTATAGGTACTAAATTTGTCATTCCGTTTGTAATGCATAGAAATAATGCGCATAACATTAAAAGTTATTTTTATTACATTTTTGTCCGTTTGTGTGCACGATATCTCGAGAACGGGAGAAGCTAAGATTTATGCACACGGGCTTTTTAAAAAAGGGAAGAAAACTTAAATTCAAAAATGGGACAAATAGGGTAACTACTTCGTGGGATTGCCATACAAAAATTTCGTTTTTCACTATATATTTGGACACTCCCTAACAAAGAGTCATCGTAGTGAGCTGAATGGGCTAAATCGGGCAGCCACTTTTTAATGATGTCATATAAAAATTAGGTATTTTTACGTATACTATGAAAACGGTCAGTCCTAGACGTTTTTATAGTACCGAAAACTTCTTCAGAATATGAAATTCTATGAAATTGGTTATAATAATTTTCACTGTCCGATGAACCGTTCTAGAAATATATGCGAAAAACCACATATATACTCTTGATATTTTCACAGTAGACATTTTTTGTGGATTAGTGGTTGAATATTTTACTCAAAACTTTTCTCGCCCCCTCGTCCATCAGTTTTGCTTAATTGCAGAAACCCTGATGGACTGAGAAAACCGCAATTTATTTATTTATTTTTTAATCTGAAAACTCAATCCATTAAAAGCTACAAATTTTCGGCATTTTGTTTTTGTTTTGTTTGTTTGTTTTTTTTTGTTTATTTGATAGAGTCCCTTTTATGAGGATTAGCTTTTTGATACTTTCATTTCACACTGAGGAACTTTTAATTTAAATGGATAGCAAGCAGTACTATATTTTCCTTTAATAAAACGAATAGCTCCACCTGACCTCTTTTCAGCATGAATTACCTTCCGGCTTCATATTAACAAGGAGAGTAAAATTCTATGTAGCTTTTTCGTACCTATTTTTTTTTTTTTTTATAATTTCTATTCCGGAAATGAACTCTCAACACCTGAGGGTTATTAACCTATTGCATGCCAGAGTGACGACAATCCCTTTACAAATGCGTTCATACAAACATAGCAACGCATTGCGGACGTTTAAGCTTTCTATTCAAGTATAACTAATGGAAAACATACATATTTGCCATTGAAGTATATTTATCCTTTACGCTTAGAGGGTCTTAGCCGGTTCGAAATGTAATTTGATATGGTCGGTATTATTCCAAATATTTAAATAGCTTTACATGGGCCCAAAATGATATGTAGTTAGAAAGCTGTCATATCTCTTCTTCTTATGTTGACAAATAGGCTAACATCTGGACTCCAGTATTATTTTTGAGAATTATAAAAAACAATGTCTTCGAAGTAGGGCAATGAATTAAGCTTCAAACACGTTATTCAGATCACAAGGTATGCTTATTAAATTTTCTGATTTTTAAGTTGCGACGTCACTCCGGGAAATTTTCATTGTGGCTAAAGGGATGTCAAAAATTTTATACATATCGACAAAGATGTCATATGATACATCAGAAACTTAATATCGATAATCGATATATTTATATTGGTAAAAATGGCGAAACATCGATTAATTTGTTAATATATATCGAAGCTAAACAAATAATTTTAATTGAAAAACGTATGAGTCCTCAATTCATGTTTACATTTTTATTCTGAAAAATACAAACTTAATAAAAATTTAAAATGTCAATGTCAGTGAATACATTATTAAAAAAGGTATTTTTGATACAGTTCCGGCAAAGAATTCTGGTTAAGTGATTTCGGCATTTTGTGGCAGGCAGTAGTTTGTGATTTGGGAAAAGTTTTTTACTAGGCAGAGAAGCAATGTGAGGATACATAGTTTTGTCGCAGATTAGAAACTATAGTCGCTATAATAGACTGCTACTCCCCAAATTTATCTTTTCATGCTTTTTTGGGTAGGCCGGTTTCCTCTGATGTGCCCAATAATCAAATTCTATGACTTTGTCTTTTTTGAATTAGATTCTAATGTTGCCGACCTTTAAACATACAACAAACAGGAACAAATTGGGGTACGTCAGTTATGCCGAAATCCCTAATTATCTCGAGAAGGGGTAAGGTAAAGGACAGAAAATGCTAAGCAAATCAAATGCAAGCATAAAAAGCAACTAAAAAGTGAAAGGTTGAGTGATTAGTGATTAGCTTTGAACAAATTTGCATCCCTCTTATGACTCAGAAACTTTGTGTCTGACTGCCTGCGAGTGCCGTTCGTGACGTAAAAGTTTCAGGGGAGTAAAAGTGGATGGATTTATATGGTTTTTTTTTTTTATTTAGAATGAGTGAATGGGGAGAATTCCCATGGGGTAAGATTTTCTTACGTGTTGGGGATTTGTGGTGGGGTGGTAGCTATCACCCTTGGGGTCGTGTAATTTGGGCCGTGTTTGATGAGTCGAGAGTCGAGATTCGCAGGTCGAGTTTCGAGAGTTGAGGTTCGATATTTGAGATTCGAGAGTCGAGATTGGAGAGTCGAAATTCCAGAGTCGAGTTTCTAGAGTCGAAAGTCCAGTATCGATATTCAAGATTCAAGATTCGAGAGTCGGGACTCCATATTTGAGAGTGGATATTCGAGAGTCAATATTCGAAAGTCGATATTCGAGACTTGAGATTCGAGAGTATGAAGTCAAGATTCGGGAGTCGAGATTCGAGAGCCAGAAGTCGAAATCAAGATTGGAGAGTCGAGATTCAAGAGACCATATTCCAGAGTCGATATTCGAAAGTTGAGAGTCGAGAGTAGGGTTTTGAGGTTCGAGAATCGAGAGAGTGTATAGAATTTATGAATAAAAAGAAGAAAATAAAATATTTAAAAAAAAACTTTTAAAATAAATAGCTTTTGTAAATAAAATTCATTAAAAAGTAAAAAATATATTTTTTTCTTTCTCAGTGAATACACAAGAAAAGTTTAATTGCAAAAAAAGAAATGCTAAATTTTAAAAGTTTGGGAATGTCACTAATTGAATAAAAATTGGAGGCATTAGGTTTTTGAACAAAAAACTGAGCTTAGACTCGCATCTCCCACCGTTGATCATTTCCGTGACTTGGCGTGCTCCGTAACGTACTAAATGAACGTTCAATACTACATGTTGTTACCGGCCAATCTCACTCGCATAATGGTGGGTAAAACGGGGTGGTGTGAGCAATCAAATCTGCTCTATACTAAATACTCTTCTGAAGATTTGCAATTGGATGAGAAGCGGTTTTACAGATACTTTCGGACGACTTGTTTCGATGAAGTTCTAGGTTTAATTTGATGCGATATACAGAAGTAAGAATTTTCTTATTTGCCGTCTTCATTTAACTTAACTTCGTTTCTATTTTATCCCATATTAAGGCTGAAATACCGACGCGGTAGCGGTAGATGCCTAAATTCGTAATTCTAAATTTCGTTATTGTGATAATGTCATTCAGGAGGAAGTGACCGCTCCCCAGTTCCATCGCACCTAGATACACTTCTGTTCAGGTTGTAACTAAAGGCAAAGGACGTCTCGTTGGCGTCACACTAGTGTATTATTATTTCTTTTATTTCAATATATACATACTTTTGAGTGAAACTAATGCTCCACACTCTCAATTGCGTGTTTATATACGTCGTTGTGTTTGTTTGCAATGATGAAAGCCCAGGAGCCTTATTGCCTAAATGAATGGGATTCGTAATCGGTTTAATTTTGACGTTTTTATATATAAATTATTATACTTTTTATTGTATGCGCGTCAAATCGAGCTTATTAGTATAATGCATACCTAGATGCAGCCCCCTGAAAATAATCCTGCCGTCGCCCATGATCAGGCTTTATTGGTTTATGTTCCCCAAAATTTACACTGACCCGAAAGTAATAGCGGAACTTTTCTGGATTATTTTTTTTTAAATTAATTAAATATTTTCGCAAATTTTCCTGCAAGTATTATAGGTTTTTACCATAATAAAGGATGAACACAATTTCGTAAAAATTGAAAAACAATTATTATAATGAAATCAAAATCCTATCCAAAATCCTAATCCAAAGTTGTTCAAGGTACAAACAACGTTTACATCTGAAATTTATTTATACACTCAGCGTGTACTCGTTTGCATTGAGATGAGATTACAAAAGTAAGTAAAAAGGGGCTCTCATAATATATGTATGTAGAAAACCGTCATATTTCCATTCGAAGATCTTATCTCTACTTAAGGATCAATCTACAATACATACATACATTCATCGCCGAGTTGTTTGCAAATACAGTCGGTTTATTCATAATGAAAGGCTAAACGGGAGATGTAACCGAATTACGGATTCCCTTATAGATTTGGAACCATTAAATAAAATGCCTTTTCAAATGAAAAGTCCATCCATTCAGGGATTCTATGGGATAATCTGAGATTTCATTTTCCAAGTTATCAGGGTAAATCCCATTTTTTCCTTTCAGTTTTCATGTGTTACAGAATTATTGATTGATTGAGTTGATTGCCCCTCCACCCCAACCCCCCCCCCCTCCCGTAAGGTTATACAGTCGAAAAAGTACAAGTTTTTGATACGCTTCCATCGTTGGTCGTTGGCAGAGACGAACGAACGAACAATTTTATAGGGGGAAATTTGCAAATCCTCAGCCCAAATGAAATACACTGGGAACATGTTACATGATGCCACCCACTGGAAAAGTTTTTGACGAGACACATTAAGGACTTGCCACACATTTAACAAGGTTACAGGATTTTTAGATGTTTCTAGACTGTTGTCGACACGACTTAAAGGACATGCATATAATATGTATGTACAACATATCTAGTACATATGTATGTAATGTTGTGTGCACTACCCTGCGGTAAGTGCGGTTAGTGAAACAAGAACACAGAATAACGTTTTTGCTAGTTGGTTACACGACGGTTGCTGCCACCTAGCCCTACTGTGTGACAACAAAATTTAATTTAGAAGGCTAAAGGCTATAGGGACACGAATAGCCGTCTTGTTTTGCTTTAATGGACTTAATTGATGCGGAATTTCTCTCTGACCAGGTCAAGATATTCTATTGTTTTTTATAGATCTTTCTTTATAGGCCTTGAAGGGTTTTTAATACAAAATTCATATCGCTTAAGGGTGGAACGATTTATATGTAATTGATTCCTCTATTTATTTATTAATTAATTACTATTCATGCCACTCAGCTATAAAGGATTATGCGTTATGATGGCACGTTACTGAATAAATCACTTCCGCAATATTAGAGCGATTTTAAATTGATGCATATGTTTCCAACAGACATGCCTAATGAAGGCTGTCGAATAATTTATACCTCGCCTGGAATTAATTATGCAGAAGGCTGACAATTAGATGGAATTAATTTGATAACGATAACCACACCGATTATCCACCCAGTGGTTCTCTTCACATTTCTACAGATGTTTTTCTAATGGTACTCTATTACGCACTATTGAAAGACAGATTGCGTGGCTATTAGAATTTAGTGTTGCCATTATTACTAATTTGATGTCTTAATTTGAAGAAAATTGTGTCTAATTTTGTCGGATTTGTATTAAAGTCAGAGAAATCATGGGGAACTTACTGTTCTTCTTATAGAGAAGGATTTCAAATTGGTCCTGTTGTTGATTTTCCAGACAATACTCCAGCCTTGCTACCGTTTCTTTATCTGTCAGTTCACCATACATGAAGCCACATCTGAAAAAACAAAATTCATTTTAAAAGTTACACAAGTGGTAATTATTAATGGTTTTTTGAATAATATATAAAAGGAAAGTATATTCATTCGTGCAAAAAAATAACATCATCATGGTTATTATAAACATCAAGATGGATCTGATTCTTTCGACGTCACTCGGTATTTTTCACAATTTTTCTTCCTACCTCCCAAATGACCGTAACCAAATAGCCGTAACATATCGAACACTTTAATTTATTTTTCTACATCTATTCCAATCATCACCCTGTGAAAGATATGTAGGGCTCATTATATGTAACATTACCAGCTTCACCGCATTTCAATTTTTCGTTGCCAATGTGCATCTATGTAAATCTGTCCATACGTACCTACATATAACCGTCAGACGACATTATTATTCAATGACCTCCTACTCCGATCATCTGTAACTACACATCTCCGGACTATAAGTATAGTTTGCTGCAATAATTCTTAAGGAGTTTACAACAAAAATGCTAAACTCCCCAAAATCATTTTTAGCGGCTCCTATCACAGGAAAAATTCAACGCTATTGCTAAATGCATCCAATCTATTTTCATGGACAATATGTCCCTACGAGATACTAATTTTCGAACCACAGTAATCAGTACAGCAATAGGAGTTCATTATTCTGGAGTTAAAGCTGACTGGCTGCTCCAGTCCTTACAGCTACATTAGCTTGGAGTTAGCGCTGAAAAGCCGCTCCATTGGACTTAATGCCTTGTGGCTGCTACTAGGGAAATCCAGATATATCACCATCCAAAAACACACTACAGCCCCGATAACTAAAATATATTCTCAAACCACGCACATGTTTTCATTACAATGTCATTAAAACCCTTTCACATGTTGTTATAGAATTCCTAACAATTATCTTTAACAACTTCTTCAGCAATTCACACTTCCATGATGTATGGAAAACCGCACATATTGTATTAATCTCAAAAAAGGAAACCCGAAAAATCTAAATAAGTTCCGCCTCTTTTCCTCCATTGTCCAATTTAGGAAAACTTTTCAAGAAAATAGTCCGCCAACACATAGAGAGTACCTGCCTTGACTTCAACATTAGGCAGGACACTCAATTTGACGCCTTGCTTAAATTCCGCTCGGATTCCACTAACGCCCTAAATAAAAAGGAATGCACAGTACGCTGCTTTATTAATGTAGAAACAGCTTTCGAATCCATTTGGACAAACGAGCTCATTTTCAAAATTATAAGTCTCGAGAGCCCGCCTTATCTTGACCGGGTTATTCATAGCTTTCTTTCATCCTGGAATTTCTGTATTGAACTGGTCACAGTTAACCTCAGTCTGTGCTGGTATTCCTCAAGGTTCGGTCCTCGCACCAACACTCTTCAATCTACTTATACTTTTTTTTCAGTATTGGAGACAATATCTAGATAAGAAATAATTCTTTTAAGATTTAATTTAACTCCGATAAATGAGTACTTTTTGGAAAAGAACTGCAATAACTTCACGGAAATAGAATGGATACTTTTAGAAAAGAAACATGATGGGCCAATTTTTATTAATTCTCCCAGTAGTTGTTTTGTGATATTCATTTCCTTCTGGTAAACCGTTTAGAAGATATATCCCAATTCATTTACAAAGGTGCCAAACTAAGATTAAAACTTAAAATCTGGAATAACCCAGCGATCATGCTAAATTGGAAAAAAAAAATTACACATGCTTTTTTATTTGTTTCAAATTATCCATACTTTCCATCTTAAAATATTTATCATTATTTCTGATACACCCTGTATATACGTATATACATATGTAAGTGAACCATAATAAAGTTTTTATATACACTTTTTTTTTGTATTCTGTCGTTATAATAGACCCCTTTTATAGAGAAACGGGATCAATCTTTCATAATTTGTAAAAAAAAAAAATCAGTTGCAGCGATTAAGCGCAATATTCATTTTTCTTGAACAGTTTTTGCTATGATTAATAATGGGTCCCGAGGGAAGGCCGCCCCCAAGATTACTGTAATAAAGATTTTACTCAATCTTAAGCTCCTTGATACAGGATATTCCCACAATATCCTCTGGTGATGCGAACTTCTACATTCTTAGCATTCTTATAAATAAAGCGTTTTCCAATAAGAGGTGTTATTTTAATTAGCCCGCTATTTCGGTAGATGTCACTTTTGGAGCTGTCATTTTTTGACATTTGACAAGTAGAAACTACGCCATTCAAAATGGAATGATACACGATTCAACAACGCATTGAAATTATTAAAATTCACTATAAAAATGGTGAAAATGTGGCAGAGACGGTTCGTAAAACTCGAACATTTTTGGGTCATCGTGAAGCACCTTGTCGGACCGCAATACAGAAATTGGTAGAAAAATTCGAGCTGTCAGGACAAGTTAGTGATGCGAAAAACAAAACCCGTGCACGTCGCTCAAGAACAGCCGGGAATATTGCCGCTGTAGCCGAAAGTGTTGAAGAAAACCCAGGTTTGTCCATTCCTCGTCGTTCTTTGGAATTAGGCATTCCACAAACGTCATTACACCGTATTTTGCATAAAGATTTGGGTCTTAAGGCTTATAAAGTTCAGTTAACACAAGAACTCAAGCCGGCCGATCATCAACAACGTCGAGTCTTTGCTGATTGGGTCCTTGAAATGCATGAAAATGATCCGGAATTCCATTGAAAACTCATCTTGAGTGATGAGGCCCATTTCCACCTCGATGGCTTCGTCAATAAACAAAATTGTCGCATCTGGGGCTCGGAAAACCCAAGAGTTATTGTTGAAAAGCCTCTCTATCCTCAACGTGTGACTGTTTGGTGCGGTTTATGGTCCCGCGGGGTCTTTGGACCTTACTTTTTCGAAAATGAGGCTGGAGCAACAGTTACGGTGAATGGATTGCGCTATCGACAGATGATTAATGATTTTTTATGGCCGGAATTGGATGGTATTGATCTGGACAACGTTTATTTTCAACAAGACGGCGCTACATGCCATACAAGCAACGAAACCATTGATCTTTTACGGGAAAAGTTTCCGGACCGTGTTATCTCTCGAAGAGGTGATCACAATTGGCCACCGAGATCTTGTGACTTAACACCTTGCGACTTCTTCCTTTGGGGCCACGTGAAAGAGAAGGTCTACGCCAACAGCCTAGTATCGATTCAAGACCTCAAAGATGGAATTCGTGAGGCTATCGAGGACATAGGGCAGCCACTTTGCGATTTGGTTATGGAAAATTTCATGAAAAGGATATGGTCCTGTAGGCGTGGTCGTGGTGGTCATTTGGCTCATGTTATTTTCCATTATTAACGGCATACCTTCCTCTTTATAATGAAATAAAGATTCGATCATTTATCTCAAAAAATGGCATTTTTCTTTGAATATCAAAATAACACCTCTTATTGGAAAACCCTTTATATGTACAAGATGGAGAAAGAAGAATGTTTAAGAACATTTATTTTTAACGATTCTAAATCAAATTCATAAATACAAGAGGAAAAAACAACCGCCCCGTCCGCTGTTTGAAACTGAGACCCTCCGCTTGCCGGGCGACTGCTCTTACCACTGAACTAACGAGACAGATGATTTTCCCTCTTGCCTTTATCAATTTGTAACTAGCCTACTAAGCCACGTGTGCTTTCAGCTGCCATTAACCAGTTACAGATTGATGAATGCAAGAGGGAAAATCATCTGTCTCGTTAACTCAGTGGTAAGAGCAGTCGCCCGGCAAGCGGAAGGTTTCAAACTCCGGACGAGGCGGTTGTTTTTTCCTCTTGTTTTTATGAATTTGATTTAGAATCGTTAAAAATAAAAGTTCTTAAAAATTCTTTTTTCTCCTTCATTAACTGATTCTAACAAGTGTAGGTTCGATTCCCGTCCGGGAAAAAAATGTGTACAAGAATTTTACAATAGCTAAAAACTTGTTCGGCAATTTCATCATCCTACATAGAAAAGGGGAAAGTGTCGTATACTACTTCGCCCATCGTTTTGATTCGATATCTCAAGAGACATTGTCTAAAGAATAGGCCCGTTATGAGACTCAACTCTAGTTTGCTAACTGAGAGTAGTATTTTTGTCCTCTGTTGAGAGTAAGTAACACAACATTTTCCTCGACCTTAAAAATCTCGGCCAATTATTATCACAATTGAGCAAATAATTTTTGCTATCATATGCAACAATAATCGAATGGGGTCTACATCTAGCTTTAATATAATTCGGTATCCGAAATCCTTGTAGTTAACCAACTAGCATGTCTAGCATAAATATATTTCATAATGAGGGTGGTATATTTCCAACATACCCATCGGATCTAAACCCTGAAGCCAATGTCCTGCACTTATAAGCTACAAGGACATGATTTGGGAGAATGGATGGTAGTGCGCTGGGCAAGCAATCATAATTTTTTTATGTACAAATGATCAGCAGTGCTAATGTATGCGTTATTGAGCAGTTGTCACAAGTTGCAACAAAAACATATACGCGAGTTAACTCTTGAATGATTATTCACCAGAAAATGTATGTACAATACGATACGATATTTAATCAAATTAAAGAAATGACAGCTTTATCTTTAAACTGTCAGAATTTATCAAAGAAAAAGACCTTGAAAGTACAATTTAATGTCTCCGGCTACATCTCGGTCAAGAACATAATCAGACTGATTTACTTGTTTTAAGCTTTTCGTTACTTCGTCGTAGAGAAATGATTACGTGAGAAAAGTTGTAAGCATTATGGAAAAATGCAAAATCGTTAAAATTACGTTTAAAGAATTAATTTAGGAAATGAAATAAGCAATTTATGAGAAGGGTGTAGCGGATGTAACCTAATATGTCAGATATAATGTTGAGGATATAACTCGTGCACTTGATTGTAGTAAACAGAAATTATAACTGAAATCACAAGCAGAAATTGGGGAATTAAAAAAGAAGATCGAACCAGTCTTACAAAGATTTCTCCTTTGTGGCACGACTTTTTTTTTTTTTAATTGACTGGCTTGAGTTAAGTTACAAATATCAGGTAAAAACTGATATATAGTAAATGTGAACAAAATCAGTTTAAGATGATGAGCTTGGTATAGTCAGATAAAGAGTAAATGGAATGGCTGATCGCTTCGAGGCGAACATGGGTTGTTCAGGATTCATAAGAATCCTGATATTAGCAAAATCAACAAAAACTTACGTGTCACAATATGAATATATCGATGTAAAGAAAGTGTACCAGAGGTCTAGATCGTTACAACTCCGTAGTTAAACGAGCCAGCCAGCAACAACTGCATATTTGCAGTACACTACAATCACACATAATAATTAATGTTAAGCTAAAATATTATAAATTGATCATTTATTCAACATTTAGGATAAAATTGAGTAATAAAGAAATTTTTAATAAGACAAAAATAAATAATTTAAAAACAATTTTATACGAAACGGCAACACATCAAACAATAAGTAAAGAAGTGCTATCCTAAGCTATCGTTGCTGGATCAATTATTATTACAATGCAACTTTAAATAGCGTTTTTCTGTGCTGAACGCAAACCAAGGCTATGTAAACCACAATCTAACTTTACTCGATCTCCAACTATCAATTTATATCAAATTAATCTATGCCCTATTTTTTCTATATTCTATTTTCTATTTTGATTTCATATTAACAAATTAGATACTTTGTTTGGTTGACAACTAAAATAAATATTTTCATTCTGGGTTTCGACGCAGAAATACAGTGCGTCAACGTGATTTATATAGCCAGACCGCATAGAAGGAAAACCAAACTGGACCAGCATACTCCAGTATAACTGTGCAGTACAAAACTTTATTATAAATAAATAATCAAAACCGCTACCCTGAGTTAACCTTGGAAATGATTGCATTAATATGACCCTCAAAGAAAAACTAGTATTAAAGAAGGCAGTAAATTTTTAATTTGATCATGTTTAGTTCAGTAGCATTCGTGTAAATTATAACTAAAGTGCATAATTCCCTCATTGATATTGACAGAAAGTCAGTTTAACTAGGATTGCAGATACATTATTAAAATTCTTATTAAACACGTAAAAAACTTAGAATTGGTTTAATACCGATTCTTATGATGCCCTAGATGAATCGTATGAAATTTCTTATGGTCGCCCATCTGTACAAGTTTGAGTTTTGAAATGGTTTTTCGAGAACAGAAAAAATTATTATAACCAATTTTATACGATTTCATATTCTGAAGAAGTTTTTAGTACAATCAAAATATCTAGGATTGATCGTTTTCACAGCATACGTAAAAAACCTTCATTTCTATAATGCAACACCAAGAAGGGGTTGCTCGATTTAGTCCATTTTTTTAAATTTTATTTGCTATTACTATAAAAACAGCATGTATCGAATTTCAGCTCTCTATGGTAACGTGTTCTCAGGCAGTGTCCAAATATATACAGGAAAACGAAATTTTTGTATAGCAACCCCACGAAGGAGTTGCCCGATTTGTCTCATTTTCGAACTTAATTTTACTTTTTTTTTTAAAGTCCGTGTACAAAATTTCAGCTGTCTAAGTAGACGTGTTCTCGAGTTATCACACGCGAAGACAGACGGACGGACAGACAGACATGCAGAAATGAAAATAACGTTCAATATTATGCGTAGGTGTCCAATCCATTTTGCTCTACCTTCATTATTTCTGTGCGTTACAAACGGAATGACAAACTTTGTATACCCTATAGATTTCATCTAGGGTATAATTATAAAAACCATTGGCCTTATATGGCTATCTTGTGGTACACCAAAAGTGTTATTTATTCTTTCTGAAAGAGTTTTTCCCTGTGTGTATCCATCACAGTTTAGCTTAGAGTTGATAAGCTTTCAGAATTGTTAAAATGTATACAAATAATAGGCTCACGAAACTGTAAATGAAATTTCATAATACTCCCTTTAAAACGACAAAGATTGATTGAAAACTAGAAATAAAACGTTGGGGGAAAGTCAATGTCTTTCTTTGTAACATAGTTATAAATCTGTCTTCATTTCCGAGTGAACTTACTGAAGGTCTACCTGAGGGTCTTATAACACACGGGAATGTATACGTTCTTTGCTTTACTACCCATATACTCGAACATATATAATATATATATCAAGAAACTAACCGTGGTAATAAGTGAATGTTTTTTCTAAAGGTGAGCCTTAAGCCCTTGAATGAAATTAAATCATAGGGGTTGCTGCCTCCTTGCCTTCAAGAAACATTGCTAATTGCACAGGCCTTGATGAAGCACATGTGACCCATAAGTATTGTGCCCATGCAAACACACTTTTACTCAAGGATAAACTACATATAGATATGAACTAGTTGCCTTGGGTATGTTGCACAGCACTACAAACATATGCTAATCAAAATGCAAAAGGATGGATACGAATATATGTAGTACACATGACTATATACCAAAATATTCGAATTTTGTTGAGTATCAACCTTTAAAGGATTATAGTCTGTTGTTGAGGCAAATATATACGGCCGGTATATATTTGTTAGTGGTTCCTTCATGAATTTTAGACATCTTGAAGTATACAATCAGAGGTAGCAGCTTTTTCACCAGAATATTCATATAAAGACTGTTGATTTTTTTATTAGATTGTGGATAAAATCGTACATAATTCGGATACGTCATTAATTTTATGTACATACATACCTACATGCACGTTATTGTATTCAGTATAATCAGATTATCCTTAAGCCAACTGAACTCTTGTACATACATACATACGTATTTGTATTCAAAGTACAAACATGAATCCATTAACCTCGAAGTTGCCACATCTATAACCCGTAGAGAAACCACAGCATTTTTGGAAACAAAGGGGACTCTGGTGAACCATGTGGTTTGCTTGTGAGGACATAAATTCTTTCCCCGGACGTTTTTTTACATTTCTGTAAAAGCAAAATGGGATGCATATCGGGCTATAAAATTTGAATATATCTTCCACAGCGAATCGCTGATGTGGCTGTTTTACACTTTAAATTTCGGTTGACATGAATTTTATTATATATATTTTTTTATTTGTTACAAACAGTAACATCCTTTCAATATTGTCCAGTTCAAATGAATCCTTTTTGTGATTTTGTATTCATGTGAAAGGAAAACATAAAAGAAATTCAGGAGTTTAATAACAAAGGCAAGAAATTCCGTATAAAATATTCTCATATTCTCAGGTATTCTATGGCATTAACGGTTTGGTAGTTAAAGGACTTTTTATCCTATTTCCTGTGAAATTAAAGTATGAAAGAGAAATTTGGATGTCTCTAATAGAAAAAACAAAAAATTATTTAGCTCCCTTTCTATTGATTACCTAGAGCTCTGTAATTGCCATTCCTCCCAGCCCGTGTACTGACACATAATGATTTAATTATGCAAATAAAGGATTTTGGTTTAATATTTCTCTAATTAACCGTTATGTACATACTTTTAAATCATTGTGTGGGTGGTATGGGTCTCCTGCTTGCCTTACGTCCGTGTCTACACTTTAGACTTAGGTGAAGTCAGGACATTTTCCAAGTGGCCATCACATAACCGGAAGATTATCCTCCTGCATCACTATTATCGTACCAGGTTTGACATTTTGCGGCGTTCCTTCCACTTAAATCGATGTTGGAGCTCGTTAAGATATTCGCAAGGCCATCAATTCCAAAATCCGTGTTTCATGTGGGATACAAGCCTCTATCTAGTAAGCAAACTAATTTTTGTTTGTTCAGAGTTCGCCTCTATAGTTGCTGTTAACAGTTCCCCTATGGAAAAATGACCAGGCGTAGGTACAGTAAGATCGTTTTGGTCATTAGACATCTAAGTTAGTGGTCTAGAATTTGATATTGCCTCTATTTCAATCATCAATGTTTCCAATTCTCCGTAAGCCAAGAAAGATGTCAAACCGCTGAGATTACTTGTTTTGTGAACTTCATTGTATCTTCGAAATTGTTGGAATTCTTCCTTGAATTCGTCTTCTTGGATTACCTTGATTATCACATATAATGCTTCGTCTATTCTCGAGATGAAACAAAGAGCTGTACGGGTGACGAATGGCGCTGCCCTTTGACACTCTTCACAAATCTTAACATACACGCCATTATTCGTTGCTCTTTTCTAAAAGATCCTTCAATGTTAATGCTATATACTTTTGAAGAAGGGACGACGCGACGTCCAGCAATTAATGGCGGAAATATAGGACTTGCATAGGAAACAACTTCGATTATGAGTGATTTTAATGGGGGGAGATTTTAAAATAAAAGTGTGATCGGGACACCCCAAAAAATCTATTGGCATACCCCATTCTACTTTTCCTGAAAACCCTACATGGTAGAGGAAATAACTATAAAGCCATCAGAATTTCATATCAATCCTTAAAAAACAAAAAAAAAAAACAAAATGAAACTTCCTGTGTGGTATACGAATTTTATATTTCAGTAACAAATATATTTCTTAAAAAAAAAAAAAATACCACAATTATCAATAAAAGGAAAAACAATTAAAATCAGTTCACTTTTGAGGGAAATGGTTATAAGGGCACTCTAATTAAATTTATGTGTAACATTCTGAAGTAATTTTTTTAGTTTCATACTTGGTAAGGTAAAGAGTAATTGTTGGATAGACGTATTCGGATTAAAATAAAACCTCGACCGATCTCTTACATGCTTATACTTTATTGAAACTAAAATCAGTCTACATATGTGAGGTACAATGATATCCAAATTTAACAGTTAGCAATTTTATACAATGAAAAGAGATCAGCAAAACAAATGAGTACACAGTAAAAAATTCGGAAATCCATGAACACCGGAAGGTTGTTCAATGAGGTCCGTACATTTTCGGAGTAAATTTGTCCCTTTAAAGAGTTGTAATTAATTTTACCAAGCCCCGACATAGGATAATTCTTACTTTGTGCGGTGAATATTTAGAACTTTTTCAGAAGTTGGATATTTACCCCGATCAGAAATGCTTTCGAAATCTCTATTTTGTATAATTTTACACCAAATCGCGTACAAATCTGATTTAATGATGTTTCCTTCAGACAGAAATTTCCAAATAGGTATGCGTTATTGAAAAATAAAAATATATTAATTTTAGATAATATATCCAAAACTATTTATTGCATCAAAACGAAATAGTTCTGGATATTATCTAAAATAAAATATTTTTAATCTGCTATCAAAGAAGAAATGCGCCTTCATTTTTGTGCAGTTCCAATCCAAAGAAATTTTCGAAGATATTTTACGTGTAAAAAAAAAATTAAAACTTAATACTATCTCGACACTTGTAACTTTCACTAGTAAAACACTTGCTTCTGCAAATATCAAATTACCGAATGATACTATTTCATAACCTTTTCTAAGCACGATAGGATCTGTTGCATTTTACACCGAATGGAGTTTAGATACAATTTCGTTTAGGAAACTACAGTTAAGTTACATCGAACAAAGTTTTAAAAAAAATATTTTCGAATTGTGCCGCTAGAAAGAACTCTTTTAGGTGTTTTTGTTATCCGGACGGATAATATTTTTGAGATTATCATACAAAGTAAGTCTCATTCAAATGTAGAAGGGAATTTTTAAACCATTCGAGGTGAGAAATTTAAGACTCCATCATCATGGGGTATAAATTATTTAAAATTATCCGAAATGAATTCAAAACTCATGTTATCCAGCAAACTGGCTAAATTTACACTGATATTTTTTAACTGTGTATAAGTGCCAATCGGCGCAAGTATTGGAAAATTACAATGCAAATGTTATATGAACATTTCAAATTATTTAGATTACAAATTTGTTTACGCGTCGACACTTGATACTCTCATCTCTGTTGGAAATGACTGCAAAAATGTAGTCCGGCATGGAAATTATCAAGTCCTGAAGGGTTACGATAGGAATAGCGCTTCAATCTTTTTGAACAAAAACGTTATTAAATTAACGACTCTGCTAATAAACTTGACGCAAGAGAATCTCCCACAGATTCTTGATCGAGTTTAAGTCGGGACTGCAAGCAGCTTATTCCATAACCTAAATGCTCCGATCCTTGAGCCAATCTAAGAGGTGATGCGAACAACAAATTGCCGCATTATCCTGTTGGAAGATGAACCTATTCTTCCATAAGGTGTTCGGAAAAGGTACTTAACACTTCATCTAGGAGATCAGTGTATTTATGTGAATTCATCTTCGTCGAAATGCTACAAAATGGGGTTTTCCCTTTAGGTATAGCAAAATACTCCTCACGTCATTACTGTACCACCACTCAAATTTCTACTGAAGCGAACTTCCCTATCTTTTCTCAAGTCACGCTAATAAAGTTTGGAGCTATCTGGGCAGTCCATAACTAAAGACTACATTAGTAGTATTATATTATATTTAATGTCTAGTTTTATATACTTTATTCGATGTTTAATGAAAATGACCGTTCGGCTACAACAACTCTCCTCTCTGGAATTGAAAATTCCTGTGAAACCTTTTATGTTATAGAAGTTCACGTCATATTGCCACGTTTTAGTCAGCATTATTATCGTCGGTCGAGTATTGATTTTTGTCGTATACGCCAAATTGGAAGTTGTTGATCTGAAAGGTGATTTATAGATTTTTGAATGCACTCTTTCCGAATCTGTGATCGGTTTTTTTCTTAACTTTGAAGGTTGCTGAGATAATGAGCAGCAGTTTTGTCGCATATCCCTAAAAATCAGTACTTTTAAATATTGGTTTGTCGTCAACGCCAATTTTTAGAACGTACAACAATCTTTTCTTACAAATTGCAATAATTTTTGAGTGATTATTGATTTTTCGTGCCGTATTCACGCGTCAAGACAGAACCCTAGGCAAACTAATAATATACACACAATACTGGGCAAGTAGAACAAAAACCAGTAACGTCTCGCTCGAATATAAAATCGACCGTGCCTGGACTTGATGACATAACCACTGACATGTATAATATGGATTGCAAAAAGTGAGCTTATTTCTGTATTGCTGACTGAGAGAGAATTGAAAACAACAAATAAATTAGTGGATTCGTCGAAATAAATGTTTTTAAATTAATCATTTAAGGTTATTACTGACACAAACTGTTTTATCAAAGACAATGTATTCATTAGATACGCAGAAGAATTCCTAAATGTTTTATTAAAATCACTTCCCGAGCTGCGTGCTCACTTTTTCAACTACCCGCCAATGATTTTTTCAATGTTTGCACCGACGTAAGAACTCTTTTTGACACAAGCAATTGTACGCTCATGAAATAGAAACGTAAGCAGTCCATATTATATACGACAGTGGACATAACCAAGGGTAAGCAAACAATGGCTCGCTCCAATATAAAATCAATGATGCCTCGACCTGATGTGGGGAAGGCCTCAACTTTTTCTTAGAAATTTACTGGATATTTTTTCTTTAGAATTGTTATGCATTATTGGAGGCGATAATGGGTTCTTGAGTGGACCTCTATTAGTTTTTGTGAGTGTAGCAAGAAGAGGTGAAAGTTTTACTCTATTAACTGAACTCGATAAACTTCATTATATTACTGCCAACGTACAAAGATTCTAAAAAAGTTTTTTAAAAGTACTTCAAAAAGTACGTAGTACTTAGTTACAAGTACTTTTCATACATGCGGTACTTGTTACGCTGAAGTACTCAGACCTTCGGTACTTGTACTTGTACTTAAGTACTTTTTCTTTGGTACTTGCCCAGCTCTGCGTTAAAGCAAAGAAATTTTAACTCAGTTTTAGTTTGTCGTATGTGCATAGAGAAGCAGGAAAAGACTATCAACATACAACAATAAAATAATAGAATGTTTTAGACTTGGTTTGTCGTACGTGCTTATAATTTTTTTTAATGAACCAAGAAGTATAAAAGCATTGGTGATGGTAAAGAGAAGTTCAGTCAACATTGCATTTTCATGGAGTAAAGACGTGTTTTCCTGTCAGATAATATGGAATCTCTACCGCCATATTTAATTACTTTTATTTTAAAAATGTATTAAAATTATATGAAAAATATTAAATTTTACAGACAAATGGATGAAATTTTATCTGAACATAAAGAAAATCAGGATGTTAGAAGAATGAGCGAAAGTGATTTTGGTATTTATGACAGATCGAAGACACGAATAAATAATAATTACTTTATTTTTAGATAGTGACGAAAGTAGAGCTGATCCAGATTTTTACATTACTAAGGAGACTCAACCTCACTTTCGACATATATACAGAGTTTTTACTGAAAATAGTAGTAATAATTTAAGAAGCATTCCTACAGTTTACCAATCTTCTGGTATATTATTTGAGATATGAAAATGAAAAATTTGTATAAAAAGTATGTAACTTCACTATGCTTTTTAGAAAGTGACGGATTTTCTCCGGGGCAATTGATAAACAAGAGTGACACAGAAATCAAAGAATATGGAAGTAATATGTGAGCCAGAACTTTCAAGAATCCGGCAAAGAGTATACGAATATTGATGGAAAAATTATATCGCCAAGGAAGATTAAACCACCCTGCAAGCCCACTTGTTTCATTGTGAGAATGATAAAAAAAAAATAAGTGCACCATTTTGGAATCTTAGCGATAAATAATAGTCATCATTCTATTGCAAATTTGTTCAACAAGAACAAATAAACCTAAGGATGGTAAGTGAATCAACCGCTAAAGAAAATTCTTACAAATTTTATCTACAATCCGAGGAACGAATACAAAGAGTATGTACATTTTTTTTAAAATACTTTTGACATTAGTGAAAGAAAAATCTTCTGTTATTACTTGCAAAACTTGAGCTTGAGTGGTTGCCCGCAACCAGAGCTGGGCAAGTATCAAAGCAAAAGTACTTAAGTACAAGTACAAGTACCGAAGGCCTGATTACTTCAGTGAAAGTACAATTACAGGACGTATGAAAAGTACTTATAACTAAGTACTAAGTCTATAAAAAGTACTGAGTACTTTTTAAAGTATTTTTTTTTAGAATCTTTGTACGTTGGCAGTAATATAATGAAGTTTATCGAGTTCAGTTAATAGAGATTAAAAAAAAAAAGCTATAATATGTATAGTAACCAGTGGCTACTATTTATAGTTTTTAATAGTTTTCGGCGCTGCTCATTGCTGCATTCATTATGCATTATTAGAAGTCCGCCCAAGCACCTATTATCTGTCAATAATACATAACAATTCTAAGGAAAAAATGGAGGCCTTGCCTACATCAGGTCAAGGCATCGTTGAATTTATATTGGAGTGAGGCATTGCTTGCTTACCCTTGGTTATGTCCACTAACGTATATAATATGGACTGCTTATTTTTCTATTTCACGCGGGCACAATAGCTTGTGTCAGAAATAGTTCTTACGTCGATGCCAACATTAAAAAAAATCATAGGCGGGAAGTTGAAAAAGTGAGCACGCCAGCTCTGAAAGTGACTTTAATAAAACATTTAGAAATTCTTCTGCATATATAGTGAATATATTGTCTTTGGTAAAACAGTTTTTATCAGTAATAACCCTAAATGATTAATTTAAAATAATGTATTTCGACGAATCCACTAATTTTGTTGTTTTCAATTCTCTCTCAGTTGGTACTTGGTGCTTAGAGTAACAATATAGAAGTGAGCCCACTTTCTGCAAAGTATTTCTATGAACGTAGTCAGTCCATATTATACATATCAGTGCTTATGTCATCAAGTCAAGGCATCGTCGATTCTATATTCGAGCGAGACGTTACTGGTTTTTGTTCTACTTGCCCAGTCTTGTTTGTATGTTATTAGTTTGCCTACGGTTCTGCCTTGACGCGTGAGTGCGGCACATGCATTGACAGTTCTTTGCGTGCGTTAAAACTCAATAAAAAAGGAGTTGTGCTAGAGATTCTGTTTTCTTTTCTACGAAGAGGTAGATATTTGTAGGTACTTAATAGACTTAGAAATACTTAAGTAAAAATCGTGGTACTTAAGTACAAAACTAAGTCTTAAGTACAAGTAAATATACGCTAGTACTTATGTTCAAGTACTAAGTAGGGGCATTTAAAAAGTATTAAGTAATAAGTCTTAAGTAACGAAAATGTACTTTAAGTAATACTTAAGTCCTTTTTTACTAAAGTATTGTCCAGCTATGCCCGCAACCAATTAAAAAGGGGCAAAATTTTAAAAGAACTATTCCGCTTTGGCAAATTAAAAGTGTTAATAAGCACATAGCAAGTTTTCCAAAAGTTGATTCGCACTATTGCAGAGCGAGTTCCAATAAAAATTGCTGGAACCGCATATAACAGTAACTAAAATGTACGATTTGTACAGAAAATGCACCATTGATCCAGTTAAAATATCTGTGTATCGCAAGCAATTTAACACATTTAAATTAGGCATTCATAAACCGAAAAAGGATCAATGTGATCGATGTGTTGTTTTCAAGGCCCAGACACATCCAACTAATGATGAAATTTGTCAGTACAACATCCATAAAGAAGACAAATTAGCTATGAAGACAGAAAGAGATCTTGATCGCCAGAATACATATCCAAAAAGTGCAGTAATATGCTTTGACCTGCAAAGTGTATTTGCTTTGCCGAAGGGAAAACATCGTTTTTCTATTACAAGAGAAAATTAAATGTTTTTAGCATGACCGCAATGACTATTCTTGTTGACAGTCCAAAGGTAACTTATTGTGCGATTTGGAGCGAAGTACAAAGTGGTCTCGGAGGGGATGATATTGCACGTTCTATTATTAAAATTTTGGAAAAATTTTTACTTGACTATCCACAAATAGAATACATTATACTTTGGAGTGACACTTACATCGCGCAAAATAAAAACAAAATAATAACAATGGCGCTGCTGTATTCGCTTCATAATCAGGTTAATCTGAAAACTATTGAGCCAAAATTCTCGACGCCAGGACATTCCTTAATTCAAGAAGTTTGCGTCCATAGTGTTATAGATAGAAATTTTAAAAATTTGGAAATCTATAAGCCGTTGTCATTTCTAATAGTCCAGGAGGTAACGTTGCAAATGAAAAACTCATAGTATGCCGGCTGATTTTGCTATCGATAATTGAGCTCGTATAAATAATCAGTAAACCGACTGTCAGCTGCTCAAGTATCGGTGGGTGTGGGTGTGGTAGGCTGCGAAAGGGGTAAAAAAAAAATGATTTTAAAATAATAGTATGCCGGCTGAAATTGTTTCTTGTAAATAGTTGACATCATAGTGGTGGTGGATTATCCGTCAGCT
Organism: Dioctria rufipes; assembly: GCA_963924295.1. NCBI lineage: Eukaryota > Metazoa > Arthropoda > Insecta > Diptera > Asilidae > Dioctria > Dioctria rufipes. The sequence goes on along the minus strand of OZ002742.1, from coordinate 168,297,312 downwards.
GGTCGCATGAACTTGTAAAAAAACAACACGTAAAATAAAATAGTAATAGCCTGAGAACGCGTCGACGAAAAAAACTGAAATTTGGTACATATTGTTATCATATATCAGTAGTTAATGACATTTTGAAAATGAACTAAATCTGGCAAGCCCTTTTTGGCATTGCCATACAAAAATTTTGGTTTTTTACGTATACTGTAGAAACCATCAGTCCTGCGTCAGAATATGAAATTCTCTGAAAATGCTCATAATCATTTTTACTGTCAGACTAACCGTTCTAGAAATAATGCGAAAAACTACTTTAAAAATCAAACTTGCGCAGAGAGGTGGCCATTTCAAATTACATACAGGCATTCATCTAGGGTATTGAAGGAATTAGTCTTAGACCAATTCAAGCTTTCTCACTTCTTCGTACAACATTGTAATATTGACGAATCTTTGGAAATTCCTGGAACCAATGTGCATTGTAATTTTTAAATCGTTCTGAAGAGTATTCATATTGCCGAGAATTATGATACAAATATCCGTGTCCAGTCAATTCTTGTGATACCCTAGATAAATGCCCGTATATAATTTCGTACGGTGACATATCAAGCAAGTTTAGTCAATTGTAATGCAGAAAGAAGGCACTATTTGTTAAATGTTTATTTTTATTTTAATATTTGCAATATAATTATTTTTGAATAAATCACCGACCGACTGGCATGTCGTTCATTGCCAAGGTTTGTAGATTTTTGTACTGTACAGAGAGCACAATCACCTCCGACTATGGTGTTCTTTGCGTTATCTATAATTTCCTCCAAGTAGACCAATTTCTGTTCCATAACGCCAGGCCCTGTAACGTTTGAAGCACGAAAGTTGCTTTTGGCATCAGCTTTGAACTTAGACCAAATATTATCAATGGGATTTAGGATTGGAGAGTAGGGTCCTAGATGCAACAGAGATACTGTCGTCCCATCAATTATTGTTTCTAGTCTTGAATGGCAACGTGCGTTATCTGCAACAATCACTAAATCTATCTTGCCATTCTTCCATTAATCTTCTTACCCAATCATTTGCTAACTGTACAGTAAATGAACCTCTTCTGCGTTCCATAGATATAACTCCTGTAGTAGAAATTACTCCAACCAAATGTATGTTAGGACCTCTTGATGCTGGAGCAGTCCAACGCTTTATGACCAGCTCTTGCACGGCCTCTTGTTCGACGGCAAAACAAATTAAAATTAGTTTCATCCATCCAAACAATTTGTTTCCCCTGCTGTATGTAGTGGTTGAAAGATTGGACATATTCGGGTCATTTACTTTTATTAACTTCGGAATTCATTGTAACAGGCTCAATGTGCACCATTTTTGTAGTGAAGAGTCTGCCTCCTAAGTAGTTAGCTACGGTTGACACAGATACCACTTTGCGGAAATTGTTCATGATTTTTTCTTTTAATTGCTTCAATGTTATGCTACAGTCTTCTTCTACCCATGAAGCCATCAAATTAATTTGATCCTCAGTTAGAATTTTTGGTTTTGTTCCTCCTTTTGGCAACATTTTTTCACGTCCAGATTGGATCCACTGAGATGCAGTTTTGAACTTGATCTACAGCGTTGCAGCCAAAGCTATCCAGTTATCAGTCCTTAACTCTATTCGCACAATTTACTAACCTCTCACGATCTTTTTCAGTATTTTTGTTGTACTTTTTCTTTCAATGGCATCAGTTCCAGTTGTAGGAGCTCTGCAAATAGAACAAGTAATATCTGGAACATCGATTATAGATTACGAAATATATGTAGGCATTGTAGAAGCCGTATTATTGGATTCCTTGTCATCGTAACGCAATGCCCTTAAGTTCCGTTTTTAGAAATATGGTATTTTACTTTTTGGATTATTAATTATCGATGTTAACTTCTTGTAAAATTAATTCAGATGTTTGAAATGTCAAAATGTGTTCACGGGCTACTAAAGGGTTTTCCAATAAGAGGTGTAATTTTAATTAGCCCGCTATTTCGGTATATGTCACTTTTGGAGCTGTCATTTTTTGACATTTGACAAGTAGAAACTACGCCATTTATAAAAATGGAACGATACACGATTCAACAACGCATTGAAATTATTAAAATTCACTATAAAAATGGTGAAAATGTGGCAGAGACGGTTCGTAAAACTCGAACATTTTTGGGTCGTCATGAAGCACCTTGTCGGACCGCAATACAGAAATTGGTAGAAAAATTCGAGCTGTCGGGACAAGTTAGTGATGTGAAGAATAAAACCCGTGCACGTCGCTCAAGAACAGCCGAGAATATTGCTGCTGTAGCCGAAAGTGTTGAAGAAAACCCAGGTTTGTCCATTCCTCGTCGTTCTTTGGAATTAGGCATTCCACAAACGTCATTACACCGTATTTTGCATAAAGATTTTGGTATTAAGACTTATAAAGTTCAGTTAACACAAGAACTCAAGCCGGCCGATCATCAACAACGTCGAGTCTTTGCTGATTGGGTCCTTGAAATGCATGAAAATGATCCGGAATTCCATCGAAAACTCATCTTGATTGATGAGGCCCATTTCCACCTCAATGGCTTCGTCAACAAGCAAAATTGTCGCATCTGGGGCTCGGAAAACCCAACAGTTATTGTTGAAAAGCCTCTCTATCCTCAACGTGTGACTGTTTGGTGCGGTTTATGGTCCCGCGGGGTCATTGGAGCTTATGTTTTCGAAAATGAGGGTGGAGCAACAGTTACGGTGAATGGATTGCGCTATCGACAGATGATTAATGATTTTTTATGGCCGGAATTGGATGGTATTGATCTGGACAACGTTTACTTTCAACAAGACGGCGCTACGTGCCATACAAGCAACGAAACCATTGATCTTTTACGGGAAAAGTTTCCGGACCGTGTTATCTCTCGAAGAGGTGATCACAATTGGCCACCGAGATCTTGAGACTTAACACTTTGCGACTTCTGCCTTTGGGGCCACGTGAAAGAGAAGGTCTACGTCAACAACCCAGCGTCGAGACCTCAAAGATGGAATTCGTGAGGCTATCGAGGACATAGGGCAGCCACTTTGCGATTTGGTTATGGAAAATTTCACGAAAAGGATATGGTCCTATAGACGTGGTCGTGGTAGTCATTTGGCTGATGTTATTTTCCGTTATTAACGGCATACCTTCCTCTTTATAATGAAATAAAGATCCGATCATTTATCTCAAAAAATGGCATTTTTCTTTGAATATCAAAATAACACCTCTTATTGGAAAACCCTTTACAAACATATGTATAATTAAGAATTTTTGAGTACAGTAGGTTTAATAAAATATATTTTGGATTTGAATAGCCGCGGTATATGTGGATGATATTTTCTGAATTACAATGAACGCTTTCTGAATTACAGTTGACGCTTTCTGATTTACAATTGGAAAAGGTGTAGAACGGTTCCTCAGACAGTAAAAATGATTATAACAAATTTCATAGTATTTGATATTCTGAAGAACTTTTCAATACAATAAAAACGTCTAGGACTGATCGTTTTTAGAGTATACGTAAAATCCATAATATGTATATATAGCAACATCAAGAAAGATTTGCCCGATTTAGTTCATTTTCGAAATTTCATTTACTATTACTATGAAAACACCATGCACAGAATTTGAGTTTTCTACGTCGATGCACTCTCAGGCTATTAATGTCCTAACCCTCGATTTGCACGGTACTCCATTTGCACGGGTTCAGTTTAACACGACTGAAAAAATGAGTCAAAATTCAATTTATATATACATATTTTCAGATTAACAGGGTCACAAGAAAAAACTAAAAAAACTACTATGTAGTACACAGTTATATCGCCTGCTCAAGTTCGAATAGCATGCGTTATAATGAAATAGTATGTGGTTGCGTATGCGTTCATGCTTTCATTTGAATGAGCTTGAAAATATTTATGCTTGAACTATGAGATTTCAAAAGAGGAGAACAAGCCGCACAATGCAACAGAACTAAATGAAGCAAGAAATTGAATAGGAATTAAGGCCTCAACACAGTTGCGACGGCAGACGATAAACTATTATAGTACTAGGAACAAATTTCTCCAGGAGCGTGTATTAGTGTATTACATAAGGATGGATTGGGTTTGGATTGAAATGAGGTTCGGCTTCGGGTACCTGGAATGCTGGCCACAACAACGCCCATTGTTCAACCTTCAGACTTATAAGCAATTGCTTTAACAAAATTCAAAATTGGCCCCAACTCTTCTTTCCGGCTTTATGGAGTTCTTCAAAGAGGTGTGAGCCAGGGAATCTGTTACATTTTCCTGAGAGGGCCGGATAGTGACAAAGAAAATGAGTCACGGTTTCAGCTTCTTCTCCGCAACCTCTGCATACCGGATCGTCAACAAGCCACCATCCTATGCAGGTGAACTCTGGGAAGAGAGCGTCCAGTGAGAAATGACACTAGAGCTGTCAGGGTTGGCTTGATTAGTCCCAGAAGCTTTTTCGTTTCATTTGGTTTAAGCCTCACAGCTCCTTTGTGGTTCTACCTGAAGGATAATCCCACCAAAGGTGACTGCGTTGGCAGTCGGCCCAAGCCGATATAGTAGAGGCAAAGGTGTTTTGGTGCGATCTCAATTGTGGAGGAGATTTTCCGAGGTTGCACCAAGACGAGCAAGTTCGTCTACCTTTTCTTTTCCGTTGATACCGCTGTGACATGGAACCCAAAGCACCAGCACCCCCGTGAACGCGAATTCAGGGTGGTTTTACATTACAACACCAGTTTGGAGGTTGTAAAAGGTTTTAACATGGCCTTGACAGCTGCCTGGCTGTTCGAGGAGATTGCAATCGCCTTGTTCTTAGTATGTGAGTTTAGAAGATACCGTCCCGCTTCAGGGATGGCCTTGAATTCAGCCTGGAACACCATTACATGGTCTATAGTGTGTGTGGAAATTTGTATGTGAGGCTCCTCGTAGGAACACCTGATCCGGTGATCTCTTCTAATTTGCAGCCATCTGTATAAATGATAGGGTTTGTCAATGGTTGAAGCACAGAATGTGATTCCAATTTTGCTCTATTTGGAATTTAATGTTGCTCTTCCTCATAGTCTCGAGTGGGTGATTGCTGTCTCTGTCTATGACAGGTATGATGAACTGCACGAATTCAAAGATGGATTCATGTGTGACTCTTGTACGAGTGTGAGATGCAGCCTTAGCGCAGCGATTGACACCCCCTTCTTGACGTGTATATGCACGGTGTGTATATTGAGGATGACTTCAAGAGCCCTAGAGCTAGTTGACTTGAGAGCACCACTTACACTAAGGAGATACAATCTTTGAATGCTCTCAAATATCTTCCGATGATTGGTGAGCTCCACACCACAGAGCCGTAGGTTAGCATGAGTCGGATGATGCTGGTGTAAATCCGTCGTTTAGTTCGCCACTTTTTTCCTATGGGTCTGCGGCAGTCCGCTCGGATCGCAATCTGTACCAGTCCCCAGAATTCGCATTCGTAGCTACCGGTGACCAAGATCGGCGTAACTTACTGGTTTGAGTGTTAGAGAGCACCCACAACAAAGATGATAAAATATCGCCTTGAGGGGTACCTCTCTAAGCTCTTTTTATTTTACTTACCCCACCCAGTTCGGCAAAGACAATTCTACTGTTCAACATGTGCGCGATCCAGTGTTTTATGGACTCGTTCACTCAATGTTTCGTTAGAATTTCAGTGAACTTATGTAGAAAGACATTGTCAAAGGCATTCTACATCGATAAAAATAGCCAGTGTAGATTTTTTAAAGAGGAAACCTTTTTAAATAACTTTATTGAATCAATTCAATTATGACGAAGAGAGATGTGGACGACATACGGCATATGCCAAATCTATCGAAAAAGATAAGAATAGATCGTCATAAAGACACTACCTAAAATGAAACGGTTCCGGGCTATAACATATATTAAGAATATATTATAAGAAATGTAACGCTTAAATTGATACAAATGCAAATTGCACAAGTACCTTTCACGAAAGTCAAATTTTTAAGATACGAAAGATCTGATTTATTCTCAATTCAATTTAAAGCTAATCGAAGAGACCTTCGATATAAAAACAACATCCCGTTCATTGGGATCGCTGTGCACTAACAACCATCCCCTCTAATACATTATAACTTTATTGTAGTCCATCAATTAGAACTTTCTAGTATGCAAATGGCGAGTTACAATTTATTAGTGACAATTAATTACTATACGTACTTACCATTTCTAAAATAAAATCGCTGCTCGACGATTTCACTCCCAACTCACCGCAAAATTGAAGGTGAGTGAAGTGAGTGAGTGAATTTCTTAGCAGAATCAAATTTGCAGAAAAGTGATTCACTTCACTCACTTTTTGCTAATTTCGACGTAGCTGAATCTCGGTACAGGAGTATTATAGAGCACTTTTGAAAATAAATTAAATATATCGCCATCTTTAACTAACATCTTCAATTAAAAACTTTAATGTATACGAACTAGGGTTCATCATTTGTATATTTATTTGATCCGTATTATTAGTCTTTGGTAATTATTATTCAATGTACTAACATTATTAAAAAACAAATTAAAAGGATTCTACTTAAACAAAGATAATATAATTAAGCTCTGATGTGCTTTGACGTATTTTTCTAATATACTCGTAATAAAAAATGCAGTTTTCTTATACTTACATGTTTTCTTTTTCAAAAAGAAGAGGTAATTTTCATGAAATTATTTAAACTTGTGTTGTATGAATATATAAGTTCAAACTTTTTTCAATATTGGGGTGGCGTACGTGATTTTATTTTGTCGTATGTATATGGAGAAAAAAATATCTTTCGTAAGTTGGCGTATACGACAAACTCATTCTGAATTAAATTAGTTATTACTCATAAACTACTTTAGTCGGAAGATTAGTTTAAGCAATTTAACCCTAGAAGCCTAATCATATTTGTACCCACGTGAAGCCTAATCATACGTCAATTCGACGTATACGCTAATATTTGTGATTATCTTATTTCTTAATAATTTTATATAAAATTGTTATATTTTTTTAGTAACTTATACTTAATTCTATTAATAAAACAAAAGGTAATGAGAAATTGTTTATAATAACAAAATTATAACTTTTTCTTAAACCTTAAAAAAAAATGAACAAAAATACGACTTATACGTTTATAATTAAAAAAAAAGTAACGTATAAAATCTCCATGACAGTTTGATTTCGTCATACTTTTCTTTTTATAAGAACAATAGGTACAATATCGTGGATTTTTTGTTTCCGGTTCATTCACATTTGTTTCTTCTGAAGCGTTATCGGCTTTGGGAAGCAAAATTGTTAAGTTTTCCCGTAAAGATCGCTTCAATGAATTCTCTTTTCTATCTATCTGCTCATTTCCCGATACAGCATGGCTGCTGCATGTGCCTTCTGGCAACGAAGTCTCAATACTGTTGAGGACTGGTGCACCCGTCATGATATGACAGTGAACCCAAGAAAGACCAGCTTGGTGCTCTTCTCCTGAAGACGTAAGCTTGGGTACTTTGTCCTTCCGAAGCTCTCTCCTCATGCCAAGAACATTGGAGTCTTCCTTGACTCGAAGCTGACATGAGGATTGCATATAAAGGAAAAACATAATGTGGCTATGAGGGTCTTCACTCAATGTAGGAGAACCTTTGACTGCACATTGGGCATGAGACCGAGGGTTGTGCATTGGATGTATACCTCGATCGTCAGATCTATGCTCATATATGCTTTCTGTGTAAGAGGAGGCTTGTGGGGTCTGCGATCCGGAAGCTGGCGGGCCTGGAAAGGCTTGCCTGCTTGGGAATTACGGGCTCCATGCGCTCTACGGCTACTACGGCTCTTGAGGTCCTACTCAATCTGTCACCCCTGGATCTTGCCATTCAGGCTCTCTGACGTATCGGCTGGACTTGGAAAACCCTCTGGCCGGTATGCCACCGAATACGATGGTACCTGAGCATCGTTTCCGGCGTCGCTTCTCTGTGAGCTTTCCTGTAAGGGAACTGAACGAAGTGACTTATCGAGCCTTCTTTGGTCTGCTCTAAAAATTTTCACCGACGGCTCTCTCACTAATGAGGGAGCTGGAGCGGGTGTCTTTTTTCCTGAGCCTGATTTTGGAATGGAGGGCTCACTTGGAAGACACACCACTGTCTTCCAGGCTGAATTGTTCGCCATCGTAATGGCAGCGAAGTTAGACCTTGATATGAAAATCAAGGGGAATGACATTTCTATCCTTTCGGATAGTCAGGTAGCCGTGACGGCTCTGAGTAGCCCTCGGATGCTGTCTAAGTTCCTGGGGAATTGCAGGGCGTCAGTGGATAAGTTGTGTATTCATAACAAAGTGTCCCTCCTGTGGGTTCCTGGTCACATGGGGATTATGGGGAATGAAAGGGCTGACCTTTTAGCTAGGGTTAGTTCTGACTCTTTGTTACTCGGACCGAAGCCCGCCGTAGGCATTGCCGCCTCGAGTATCAAGTCTCTCATCAAAGAGGATGTTCATAGGAAGCATCAGCAGAGATGGCAAAACCTGAGTACTTGTAGGTGTACAAAACTGTTTCTTGATGGCCCCAATGGGAATATCTCTGATTTTCTCATGGGGCTCGGAAGGAAGAAATGTGGTTGGCATCATCACCGGCCACAGCTCACTTCACGGTCATGTAACTAAGATGGGAGTTGTTGACAGCCCTGAGTGGCAGTCTTGCCTGGAGGGAGATCCTGAAATAACCGTGCACTTCTTTCTGCGTGATGTCCTGCCTTCGCACGGAGCAGACTGGATACTCTAGGGTCTGCCCTTCTAACTGTAGATGATTATTTTAAGATCTACGATCCCTTCTATTTGGAAGTATTCTAAAGTTATTCCCATTCCCAAGAATTCTCGTAGTTCAACGGAGTATCGTCCAAATTCAATACTGCCTTTTCTCTCTAAAGCCTTTGAAAAAATCCTGCACACCCAAATCACCAGTTATTTAGATGAGGAGAGCCTCCTGTCTAATCTACAATCGGATTTTAGAACCAAGCGTAGCTGCACTTCAGCGTTGCTAAATATTACAGATGATATTAGGAAATCATTTGATAGTGATAAATTTACGGCACTCGTCCTCCTTGACTTTTCCAAGGCCTTTGACACAGTTGACCACAGATTATTATTACGTAAGCTGGCTTTTAATTTCAATTTTTCTAATTCTGCATGCACGTTGGTTTGGTCTTACCTTTGCGGGCGTCATCAGAGTGTGGTCTGTTCTAATTCTGCTTCTGGCTTGCTACCTTTGCGGAGTGGAGTCCCTCAAGGCTCCATTCTAGGTGAAGACCTCACTGATGTGCTTGATTGGGCTATTAGTAATAGTTTGAGCTTAAATGCCTCTAAATCCAAAGCTATCGTGATCTATCAAACTGAATTAGACACTTCCTGCTTTCCGAATGTTATCCTAAACAATGTAATTATTCCTTACAGTAGTACTGTAAAGAATCTTGGAATAATTTTGGATCGTACGTTAAATTAGTCCAATCACATTAACGCGCTTGTTTGCAAAGTTTATCTAACGCTGCGTAAACTTGCTGTCACTGCGTCCTTTACTCCTGTTGACACTCGGATTATGTTAGCTAAATCCTTAATTGTTCCCCTCATGACTTATGGATGTGAAATTTTTCGTGGTTCTGATTTAATTTCATTGCGTAAGCTCAATGTGGCTTTTAACTCTACCGTGCGGTATGTGTTTGGCTTGAGGCGATACGACCATGTCTCGGGATATTTAAATTCAATTTTGAATGCACGTTGGAAACTTACTTTAAATATCGTGCAATACTTTTCCTTCGTAATTTGATGATTACCGAGCAACCTGACTACCTGTATCTAGACTGGATTTTTCTCAATCCGTAAGAACTTTATCTCTTAAAACTCCTCGGTCCACCTGTCTTTCAAGTGGTTGTCAATTTTTTGTTCAATCCACAAGACTCTGGAACTCTCTTCCTCTGCAGCTTAGAAGAAGGAGGGACAACCATAGTTTTCGGAACAATTTAATGGAATATTTAAGATCTGCATAACGGTACATTTGATCTGTTTTCCTAGTAATAAAGCAAACTGCATTTATCTTTATTAATTTATATATTAGATATATTATTTTGTAAGCTTAGTTTATTTCAGTAATGTTTATGTTTACATTTTTTCCACTATCCTACCTATACATAACTATAAGATTTGTCTTACTTGTGAAGCGTTGAAATAAACTTTTATTTGAATTTGAATTTGAGCTAAAAATCATGTCGTAGCAGAACATAGAAGAGCCAACTGGACGTTTACGTGAATTTTCTAGTTCTTCTGGTATTTTACGCTTGTTTGATCGTATCGTACCAACTAACGTAAGCTTATATGGATTAAACAGCAAATTTTGTACCAATGGCACAGATGTAAACCAGTTGTCACAGGTTACATTTCTGTTGCTTCCGTAAATGGTCTTTCACAATTCTTTTACATAATATTTACCGAGTGGTACACAATTTGTTTCTGTACATTTTCCAAGGTAAGGTATTGCATCAATCATGTATAGCGTACCACTATTACACATCATTGGAAACTGGTTTATTCTTGATATATATACGGAAAGGACATCTGCCCCAAAATCTTATCAATTGATCACCTATAGTGACATTTGAACCAGCTATGTAATTTATTCTGCACTGTCTCATAAACAGTTCCCAAACCTTTCGGATGGGAATGAAATAATCTTCCGCACTAATATCTAGCCTCAGGGATTTTTCGTCTATTCTCAAGCAAATTAGCAAAAATTCAAACCAATTTTTACTCATAATAGAAACATATCGATTTACGGAAAATGATGGATCAAGCAATTCATCATTCGACAGGTGGTTGTCCTTCATAACAGCTGTCAAAGTAAGGATTTCGATGAGAGCTCTAATCTCAACTATGTCTATGTCTGTAGAAGTTGCAGACAATGGTTTATAATTTTGCCGATTTATAGTCATCTCAATATTGGTCCATTTGGAGATTTCTTTGAAAGTCTGATCGGTGATAAATGAACTGAAGCATTCCAAAACTTCAACAATATATTTACATATTCTAGAAGGTCCCTTAGCTGTTCGTACTATATTTGTAGCTGACGTTCTTCCCCTACTTTCACCTATTATTGTAGACCAACAGTGATTGTTTTTACCTCGAAGTGTGCGCTTACGTAATTTAATAATTCGTCTTGAGCTGGATGATGACTGCTCAGTAAGTAAGATAGGTGTTTGAATATTTTCTGGGTCGTTCTCTACCTCTTCATATTCGAAATCGCTCTGAACATCATCTTTAACCATGTGGTTTTCTTCTTCACTATCAATTTCTACAGCACTTTCGTCGTCCTAAATCTCTAATAATTCTGATATTTCAGTAACACTCGGAAGTTTTGAAGAAGCCATGACGACAAACTATAATCGAAAAGTATAGCAAATAACACCGGAAGGGTTGGAATGGTACAGCGAATATTCAGCGGGGTGTACATCGACGTACATTAGGCTTCTAGAGTTAAGAAATACAATAATCGGGGTAATAATGGTAAAAAATAGCACAATCCTATCGGACAGACTTATTTTTATTGACGTTAAAACATAAAAATATGTTTTCCAGCATTATCAGCAAATGGTGTGTACGACAAACCAATATTCGTTCGACGTTATATTTATCTGTGGGCTTTTGGTAACCATAATTTCGATTTCACCTAGGTTATTCCTTATACTCCTCATATTTAGATATTTTAGATTTAGCATGGTGGGCAGTCTTTGTAAAGATTGCATAGTATGCTCAGTTTTGCTCCTTACTATCTCTATGCGGGTTCGGTAACCCGGGCATGTTCTACTATCTGCAGCGTTCTTACAGTGTCCTATTTATTCTTTGTTGCTTTCATACGACAGTTTATACAAGAGACTCCAGTTATACTGCAGTTGATGACTCGTGATTTTCAGCACAGTTCCTGCGTATATCTCTATTCGCACAATTTTTGATGAATGACCATATTTTTTGCATTTCAAGCATATCATTATATTAAAGTCTTCACGTACATAGTGTGAGTACCAATCGATGTTACGTATTGATCTGCCATACGCTTGTATGTGGAGGCACAGACCTCAAAATATGATCCATTTGTTTATGCGTCTATTTAATTTCAATACAAAATTCCTTAATGGCGAATTATTTATAATGTCTCATCACGTTATTTATTTGCATGCATTTACATTTGCATGCACTGAAAGGTTAATGAATCATTTCTTCCGTAGTAGCTATACCTTCGTTTATACAATTACATTGATTAATATTAGTCAAATAAAAAGTTTTAAGCAAATGCATAACTCATTTTCAATCCACTAAGCTTTCATTGCTTATCTACTGACCTTATCTAAATTATAAACTATACAGACGTAGTAATACAAAAACCTTAAAATTATGAACGAACGTCTGGTTTAGGTCGTACATATGTCATCAAGGGTCATACGATATAATAATACTCCTCCTTCGTCTCTCCATTCGGGGATCAGAGTTAATTATAAGCTAAAAATAGATCTTTGTTTGCCACGTAATTATTAGCTGTCTCAGAATAATTATTGTCATCGTTACACGAAGAATATTCCTTCATTCACAAAATTATCGATTCAAGCTCTAAGATGATGGTGCACATGAAACATAAATAGGTATACATATATACCTATGTATGTGTGTAGGTATCGAAAATGGTAAATAATTTCCAATATCTACAGCGATTAATTCGCTTGGTACACTGCACTATTACAATGCACAAGGATAACGAAGTGAATAAAAATTCAGGGGCACATATTTTTTAACTGCATCATTTGAAGGTCGCAGACGTTCACCGCATTCGAAATGTACCATTTCCTCTCCATCCTGTGTTCTAGTTAAGCATTTGGAGTTTTATCATCGGGCAAAGGGATAAGCAACATTTTGCTCCAATAGTAACAATTTCAATATTCTCAGGATGAACATTGCCATCATAAAGAATAAAATTGACGATATTGCACAGAAAATGCTCAGTAGCAAATCTTCAATTTAAATTTTCAATTTTGTATTTTCAATCATTTTATTGAACACTTCGATCTTGGACATTGTAGTAATTCAAATATAGCTTAAAGTGTAATAACCGTTAAAATTTAACTGCATATTATGCTCATAGTTTGTAGTTCAGGCTGAATACGAATGCTAGAGTTTCGTTTTACGATTGTATTTCTCATAATTTTCCAGATATTGACTTTAAACTTACGAGATTATTAAATAAGAAGTTTAATTTCTTCTGTTAAAATGTCTCCCCATGCTAAAATCTTTATTCTTCATCAAAACTCCGCTTTCTATGATTTTTCATATATACCCTTTCTTTCCAGAAAAGGTTGCACATGACATTGGAGCGATTTTTATGAATATTTCTATTTTTATAACATAAAATTTCAGACACTTATAACTTCAGGCAAATTTATTTCAGTAACTCAAGGGACACCTAGGAAGATTTCAAGCTTATCCATTGTACTTAGGGTAAGAATACACATAAAAATATTGATCATTTGCTTTCTGTCTCCCCTCTTCTGAAAGTAGTCCATAACATAACGTGTATCAGATGTTTTCTACCACAAGTCCTGATAGCCATTTTCTTAAATTCTTCTGTGAGTCTTTTTATTTGCAACAACTAGCTTATAATCCAACACAAGATGCAACTGGAGATAGAGCTAATTTATTAGATTCGTTGTTATCATCTCAACTGACAAATATTCTATCTCAGTCGATTCCCATCTTGGTAATATTGATCATTGTTTAATCGTGGCTCAATTTACCACATAAAATCTGTGCCACCAGTATGGTGCAAATAGGCTTTTCTGTCACTATAAAAATCTTGTTTGGGAAAGTCTCAATCAGGACCTCAATGAAATTTATTTGTCGGTCTGTTTTGTTTGGAGGGATGTGGATGAATAGATATTAGAACGAAGTCTTGACATGCGTATATACATTTCGTATTAGTAGAGCAGATTTCAACAACAGCAAAATCGCTCTTGGTTTAACGATAAATGCAACCAAGCTATAACTACTAAAAAATCTGCATTTGGCACTGATCATTTGCATCTATGTCCAGAACTGAAACATGTTTAATAAGACTGCAACCCTCATTTTCCAGGAAGAAAATGTTTTTTTTTTTTAACAGTGTATTAGACAAAGTATCTTGGCAAACCGCAAAGGCAGCAAAGGTTTCTGATCTCTTGTCAAAACCATCTGCAAGAACTTCATCAGTTCCTCTATACCTTCACTACTTAATAATACTGAAGTAGTTGTTGACTGTCTGGATAAAGCTAATTTATTGGCTGTTAGATTCACTTCAAATGTTTGCTTTCACCTACTTCACAGATACTTGTTTTGCATCTCCCGCGTGGATGGGTTACAAGTGCCAAGACACATCCGCACGAAAGATGTGCTCTAGGTTCTTAAGAGGATCAACGTCTCCACGCCCGCAGGTCCTGATGGTTTTTCATCCCCTGATAATTAAAAGCTATACTTTATCCTTGGCTAAACCTCTGCGGAAGCTAATCTACTTGTCTTATTCGAAAGGAAAATTTCCAAATTCTTTGAAACTTACCCACGTTCAGCCTATTCCCAAGGAAAGAAAATATAGAGATCCCTCAAATTATCGTCCAATTGCATCACTTCGATTCCTTCAAAGGATTTTAAATCTATTATTAATTCCAAATAAAAAATTATCTAGAAAACAATCAAGTCATCAGCGATCCACAATATGGCTTCCGCACTGAACGCTCTCCAGGAGTCTTGCTGATTTTTCTTACTCATTGGCGATATGGCAATTGCTTGTCATATCCACTCTCTCGGTTACCGGCGCAATATCGGTTCCTTTCACTCCTTTATCGCTGCATGCATGGTCTATGTTCTGCTGAAGTATCTAGCAATACTCGGGCTCTAAGACGCCCTCTTTATTTTATCTCTCATACTTTCGGCCGTACAGTAAAATTCCGTGATGCTTATTTTATCCCGAACTATGCGAATGTCGAACAATCCACCATCTTCTCATATTCCTACGGCATACAATCTGCGAAAGTTTAAGAGTGATATAAATCAGTACCTCCGCCACTCTCTCCATAGTCTCTAATCTTTTCCCAATTTCCTTACTGCTATTCTGTGCTTTGCATCATAGGGTATCCCTAAGCTTTGGCTAAATGATATAAAAAAAAAATGTCGTTAGTAATCGGGAGGTAGTTGAGGAATTTGGTATATATAATGCCAATCATTTTTATTGAAGTTGTGGACACGAAAAGAGTGGCGGTCAAATTTAGTAAAAAATTATTGAATTTTCAACAACAGAAGATTATTCAAACACACCATAATTAGGGCGAAACCTTGGTGTATGAGTATGACATGGTAACAATGACTCATTCAACTCAAGCCAGTTAGTCTAACCAAAGTCGAGAATTTTATAGTTGGGTCAAGAATTTTGTAAAGTTAAAAAATCGTTTTTTTTAAAGGTTTTTAGTGGTAAGTGCATAAGGTTGTTAAAAAACAAAAACAAATAAAAAGCATCCTAGAAGAAAGATATTAAAAAATATATGTTTACTGCTTAATTATTCACTGGAAATAGAAATAGAAAATAAGTACATATTTACGGCGGTGTCTGCTACTTTTGTGGTCACCAACAGCAGAGGCAAAACAAAACTTGGCTACTATTATGGCCACTAGGGTCGACCTTCAAATCCATACTTTAAACTTTCGGGAAGAATTCTCTAGATGTCAGAGAATGAAAAGATTCTCGACATCGGAAATGAGAGTCACCGAAAAGGGAATGGGTGAGAGTGGGAATAGCACTCTTGACAATAAGGAAGTGAGAGCTGTCTGAATTGACAAATATAGGGGGAAATCCGATAGACCCTCAAAACCGAGAGATAGGTATAAAGGCAGATGCACATCTAGGAATCGAGTCCTTCTTCAAGGCGTTGAAATTATTGAAATAATAGAAACATAAGCTTGCATCGGTAACAGAACCAATTCAGTGGGTTCATTAATAGATGTGAATGATAATGAAGATCTGACGTCCTTCTCTAAAACTTTGCAGACTAACCTTTTATATACTTTAAAGGATCTCCTTTGAGGGAATAAAAAATTTGGTAAACTCATAATATTACAAAATTTTCTTGAATTGAGAGCACTTCTCGTACGCTGTTATGAGTATACAGTTTTATACCCTAGATTAAATCATAGGGTAACTAAATTTGTCATTACAATACTGTTAGAGCAAAATGAGCTGGATACCCAAGCATAGTATCAAAACTTATTTTAATTTTTGCATGTCCGTCCGTCCGTCTGTCCGTCCACACAATAGCTCGAAAAGGCGTATACTTAGGGAACTGAACTTTAGCACACGAGCTTGAAAAAAGCAAATTTATGTTCGAGAAAATCGGGTAACTCCTCCGGAGAATTGCCATACAAAAACTTCGATTTTCACTATATATCGATTTCGTCCAAATTCACATTATTAGTACGGCTTGACGAGAAATGAAAGTGGTGCAAGTGGGTGCTTAGAAAATAGCCAAATTTGCAAATTTTCGAAAGAGTTGTTGCGCTTAAATTGCAACAGAATTTGAACGAAAGTGCCAAATTCATTTGGGTAAAATACCAAACACAGAGGAGGTTTGTAAATCTTCATTTCTGTAAACGACATTTGCGTTCCTTTTCAAAGATCGCCGGTAGATGGCCAAAAGTGGGTACCCAAAATTGTTATAGATTTAAGTTTTCTTTAAATAGGTAAATGACATTCGATCTTCCTGAAATTTTGTACAGATAATCTCTTAGTAAAAGCGCATCCATAAAAAACAAAAAAACAAAATTGGATTAATCAATAAGTTGTAGAAAAACGTTTCGAAATAAATTTTTCAGGCAGAATTTTGGCCGTCGAAAATAAAATTTCGCAACTTCAAAGAGGAAGAAAATATGTTCAAAAACTCAGAAAAAAATCACAAAAAAACAAGCAAAAGGAATTTTCGCAAATCGTATAATATTAACCCCACCTCCCATAAAACACCTGAATTTGGCAAATGAGAAACTTTTTCCCATTGGTTATATGAATGTCTTTTTGGCATTAAATTTACCATTCGATTTTGATGAGATTTTATATGAATATTCTACACAAATGGTAGGATATAAAACAAATTTCCCACCTCCGGAAAATTTTTTTTAATATAATAGTAATAAGTAACCCACCATGGGTTATCACTCTGTAACCCGCTACCGTACGAATCTCGTAATAGTTTCAAAAAATCGCAAGAAACTCGCAATTCACTTAGCAAAAAGAATTTTGAAAATCGGTTGGAATTTGGTAGCTTTACCGTATATGCTGCTAATTAATGTAAGTTGAAAGTAATTTAGCAAACCTGGCAGTTTTTTTTTTTTTTTTTGAAAATGCTTCTAAACTAATTGAAGTAATGACTTCTGGTTTCTGTATATGAAAGACAACAGATTATAGATTATTGTAACGAAAAGAAAGTGCCTTAAATGTTGCGAATATACCCGCAAGATGGTAATTATCAAAGTTCTTCGAAAAGTGTAAATTTTAACCCTGGGCTCACCTACATTATGCATTATTTTGATTTTTCTTGGCCATATGGAGTTCTCACTTGCATCACTTTCATTTCTAGTCAAACCCAACACAACTATACTGTGAATTTGTACAAAATCGGTGATGACGAGTAGGGACCCTCTCCAAGACCAGTTCTTATGATATCCTAGATGAATACTCGTATATAATTTCGTATGGTCACCCATCTGTGGAAGTTTGATTTTGGACGTGGCATATAGCATTAGCATATGTTTCTATAACAGTTTGTCGGGCAGACAAATTATTCTAACCAATTTTATAAAACTTCATCTTCTGAAGAACTTTTCAGTACAAAAAGAACGTCTAGGACTTTCGCTTTCAAAAATTTTATATGGCAACACCAAGAAGGGGTTGCCGGAATTTAGTATGTTTTTGAAAGTTTTTTTACTATTGCTATTTAAACATCATGTATCAAATTTCAGCTCTCGACGTTTGAGCGTTCTCAGGTAGTGTCCAAATATGTAGTGAAAAACGAGATTTTTGTATGGCAACCATATGAAGCAGTTGCCCGATTTGTCTCATTTAATTTTACTTTTGTTTAAAAGCCCATGTGCATCATTTCAGCTCTCTAAGTATACGCGTTATCGTCATGCAAAAATCAAAATAACTTTTAATTTTATGCATGGGTGTCTAGTCCATTTTGCTCAACCATCATTTTTATACCCTAGATGAAATCATAGGGGTATACTAAGTTTGTCACTCTGTTTGTAACACCTCGAAATAATGATGATAGAGCAAATTGGATTGGACACCCATTCATAATATTAAAAGTTATTTCGATTTTTGCATGTCCGTCCGTCCGTCTGTCCGTCCGTCCGTCTGTCTGTCCGTCTGTGCGCACGATAACTCAAGAACGCGTATACTTAAAGAACTGAAATTTTGTACACGGACTTAAAAAAAAAAGTAAAATTATATTCGAAAATGAGACAAATCGGGCAACTCCTTCGTGGGGTTGCCATATAAAAATTTCGTTTTCCGCTATATATTTGGACACTGCCTGAGAACGCATCGACGTAGAGAGCTGAAATTTCGTACATGATGTTTTTACTACATTAGCAAATAAAATGTCAAAAATGGACTAAATCGGGCAACTCCGTCTTGGTGTTGCCATACAAAAATTTCGGTTTTTTACGTATACTTTGAAAACGATCAGTCCAAGACATTTTTATTGTACCAAGAACTTCTGCAGAATACGAAATCCTATAAAATTGGTTATTACCATTTTTGCCTTGCGACAAACTGTTCTAGAAATATATGCGAAAAACCACTTCAAAATCAATACTTGAATAGATCGGTGACCATACGAAATTTAATACGGGCATTCATCTAGGGTATCATAAGAATTGGTCTTAGACCAATTCTAGCTTTTTTACTTGTTTTTATAGGTGTTACAAACGGAATGAAAAACTTATGATTCTATCTTGGGTACAAAATGTCAAAAATGAAATAAATCTTGGTGTTGCCATATAAAAATATAATATATTACGTATACTGTGAAAATAACCAGACTTAAGACTTTTGTTGTACTAAGAAGTTCTTCAAAATATAAAATCCTATAAAACTGGTTATACTCATTTTTACTGTCCGACGAACAGTTCTAAAAAATATGCGTAAAACCACTTCAAAAATCAAGCCGGCAAGGTGGGTTTCGAAAGTACATACGGGCATTCATCTAGGGTATGATTCAAAGGCCGAATTATCTCTAAATTGATTGATTGCTTCATTTGGGGACATTTGGGAAAATAAAATTTTTATTTGGAAAATTCTTACCTTTCTCTGAACTGATTTAAATGAAAGAACTAAAGTTTTGTTAAATATATTCAAAACGTATTTCAGTCAATATAATACGAAAAACTAAAAAAATATAACTTGAAATGACTTCCGTATCCAAATGACGTAGTAACGCAAAAAGTTCCTCTCGAATCGGCCATACCTTGTTATCTTTGTATCATTCATCTAGGGTATCATAAGAATTGGTCTTAGACCATTTCCAGTTTTCTTACTTGTTTTGTTATAAATTGATTTGAATGCACAAGTTTTCCTTATCATAGACACATCATTTTATTGAAATATTTTTAATTACATTTTTGGATCTTTCTCGAAATAAGTACATGTATTTAAGAATTAAGTATAGGTCGAACATAAACGAATTTCATGGATACCAGTACCAATTTTCTAGATATTATATCTAGCCAAGTACATAATTTTTCTGGCCGTAAAATATTCCAGTTTTAAAATATTTTCACTCATCTTTGTCTATTGATTACAAGTTTAACGTCATTGAATTTCCTTGAGACAAGTACAATTTTTTGGTATAATTTTAGTGGAGTGTATAAAAACTCCTCTGTCGTAGCTTATGTATGTCCTTTTATTGGAACATTTTTCTTTCCAGTAGTTTAATTAGTGTCGGTTTGATGTACACAAACTATATGATTCCAAAGAGACGTCCTAACGCGTTTTATTCCTCTACTATTTTTTCTTACCCGGAGCCCACGCTGTTGATTTCGCTTTTGTTGTTCGTTTCAAAGGGAGTATTTTGGAAGGGGATCCAAATGTTCAACGAGATTGTAGGACTGACGATGAGGACCAGTTTTTAACACCTATTCCTTCTTAAACTAAAAATTAGGCTATGTTGATGTCCTTTCCCTTTCCATCAGGTTTTACATCCTTTTCTGTATCCCAACCGTTCCCTACTATTTGCACACGGCATAAGTTGATGTCCTTTCCCTTCCCATTGGTTTGCACATCCTTTTCTGCATCGCAGCCGTTCCCTACTATTTGCACACGGGATTAGCTGCCAGCTTGTTGATATCTGTCACAGGGTGAGCTGCTGATTTCGGTCGCCCAACAGCAATACACGCATCCAGCACTCACCAAAATCAACATTAATTACATAAAAATACCGCGTCTGCTGATCTTGCTACATTTATAAACCATGAAATTCCTGTGAATATTATTAGGTTTTATTGAGGGGGAACATAATTGTTTGCAAGCAGAATTGCAGTTTATGAAAATTCTTGCCTTATCTCTTCTCTACCGTACTCTTGGAAATGATAAGTTCGTGGAAATATTCCTTGCAAAAGGAAACTTGAACTTACTGTTATCTATATCCAAAATGAATCTATATACAGAATGAAATGATAATTTTAAAAGAGTTTCACTGATTCGTATGTCGGGACAGCTAACCATTTTTATGAGCTAGATAAGTATTCATATTTTTCTTACGAATTTTCTACTGCCAAGTACCACTGTCGGTTTTTCTAGTTCGTTTTTAGTAATAAGTTTGCATTTGCAATGTCTCGAGTCTCGATATTCACTCCCGTCCCATCCCAATAAGCTATAATAGACAAGGAATCCACTGTGAGCACTTTATATAAGGTGGTAGTGTAAGAAAACATATGAATGAGCTCTGAGGAATTGATAAAGGACCCATGAAAATAAGCAGAAAGGTTCATTTCATATAAACATATATATGATTTATAGTCAATTTCGCTTAGTTTCTGAGTTACAGGCATTGTTTATATTTGACGAAATATCTGTAATGCTAAAATTTAACTGATAACTTACAAAACCTATTTCGTTCTTATATACAGACCACTATTATCTAACTTCTAGAGAAATTGTTCAAAATGATGCCCATGAGCTCTAATATAGGTTTCTAAGCATTGCATCATGGACTGTTTCACTTTATTTGATATTTCAGTTGTCTGAAGTATCTGCTGACATCATTCTTTATTACGTTGGTGAAGAGTTTCCACGTAATCAATAGGTCTAGAATACAAGCCTTTCAATGACTCCATTCCATTTGTGAATGTGTCCGATTACATACACCTTATATCCTAGGAAGGACCAGACGAAGTATGCCAAAAAGATCCGTCAGCCAAGCCAAATAAATTTTAAGCTTAAAAAATCCTGCTGAGCAAGAACGACAAAGTTAGAAAGAATATACCGAACTGTCAAGAATAAAATAACATGGATTTTCCGTTCGGTTATGGTACTCTAAATCGCATTATTCTTTGCTCTAAATGGTATATAGTTGCAAGATAATCCTATTCCAACTGTACTCCTGTGACCAAAATCATTGCAGAACAGGAACCTCTTCAGCGCTTACGTGCGAATTCTACTCATATAGCATGGGCTACCATCGTCCAGGGTGGCGATACACCCTAAGCTCAAAAGCTATGGTAGCATGATTCATAGTAGAAAAACTAGTTTTATTCCATCGATTGCCTTAAGCTCTTGATACTGAGGTACAAGCCAGCTAGCCACGATTTGAAGCAAAAATGTATGTCCTAGACCCACAAATGGTAGGTTTCTTTCCTATAATTCCCATTTAGCGTTCTAGCTTTTTTGTGTTGGGGGATTGCAAGCTATCCTTATTTTAGCTTCAGTATAAAAAGCCACATTTACCCCCGCTGTGCCATGCATCGGAATATTTGTTCATTGAAATCTACTCCCATTCCGAAGGGATACCCAGCAACACATTTAAGAATTAGCTTTGCTTTTGTTCTTTTTGATTCAATTCATTTTTGTTTTTTATGAGGAACTGAATGAGTATGAAAGGTGTGTCTATGAATTATTTGTGAGAGCTTACACATAGCGTTGAATAAACGGCTTTAGAAAATCCTTGAAAGGAAAGAGCTATCCACACAAGCTCTTTGACAGAGATTGGATTTGTTTATCGAATCCCAAAACACATGCGAATATTTTAATGGCCTGAAGACAACATGAAATTCTTTCAAGCATTTCATCCATGAATTTGTTCGTTAATTTGAAACTAAATGGCACATATTTAAGTGTTCACCTCCTCTGGTATTTTCAAACCACCCGTCAATAACATTTAGCACGAATTTGTTCTTTGTCATGGAAATGTTAGTTGGAAATCGAAGTTGGAGGATCGCAGTCATCACTTGATGTCAATGGTTTTCCCTTTTGTTCCTGTATTCGACAAAACCGATACTGGCTCAGTCGTCCGTAAACTTGACAAGGAAAATCAGCTTTGTGCGGTTGTATTCTGGCGGTGTCTGATTTTCAAAGGTCTGGTTAATGACAAGTCTGTATTAATGTGGATGGCTAAACTTCAGTGATGAAAGGGAGAATCCTGAAAATCATCGGTATCCTAATGGGTTGATATAACATATAACCTTCTTGGAAAATGTGATTGGATTGCTCTTTCCACACGCCAAATGGCAATTTAGGAGATTTATAGTTATGCGATGCAATAAAAAGGATATGGATGGAAATGAATAAATGAATTGATAGTCTTTGGAAAATGATGCTAAAGTGGAAGAGAGCGGAAAATGGTGTGGAGATAAAAAAATCCCACTTTGTTTTTTTAAAAAAGGACTACATAATCAAAGCATACATACATTTCTGTATTAATATAAATACTATATTCTCTACCATGCAGATTCTAAAAGGCCTAAATTTTGTTGGTTTTAGATCAATTAGATGAGTATAAAATTGGATGCCTGACTTATTCCCTAGAAGATTAGATTGGATAGCTTTCTTGAGTTTTTCACCATAGTAAAATAAATCCCTAACCAACCAAATCGACTAGGTTTCTCTAATTTGTTGTAAAGCAGGTGAGAATACATAAAATATTAAAACTATTAAACCTGGCGCCTTATATTACCGGGTCCATTGTGTTACAAGTAAATTTGAGGGACTTCAGGGATGAGGGGAATAAATGTATTTTATTGCCTTAATTCTTGAAAAACTCACATGATTGTTGGATTCATTTATTTCGGGTTGGTTAAATTCAAAATCACGAAAGACAAATTCAAAATCCTAAATGATAAGATCCCGAAATATCGTTTTACACCGGGTTGTTATAAATTTGCTTATAAAGAAGCTGCATACCTTCGGTTTTCATGGCTCATTTTTTGTGTAGATTGATTTGTATTTATACCAGGAGTGCCTCAAGACAGCCGTCTTGGCCCACCATTGTTTGTAATTAATATTAATGCTTTCGTTAAAGTTCTTTTATATGCTGATAAATTAGAGATTTGCAGATTGTCTTCATCTTCAATACGACTTAAATAAACTTTTGGTTTGTTGTTCGTTAAATAGTCTTGAACTGCTGTGTAAGAGTTTCAGCTTTTATTCTTTCATTAGTCCTATTCGCTTTGAATACTTAATTGAAAATATTACTATAGATAAGCCTGAGATTAAAGATCATCATCATTTTTGATAATAATTGTAATTTTTCTTTGCATAGAATTACGTCACTTATGTCAATAATTTAGAATGTTTGATTTCCCAAGTTATAAGTGCTATACACGCATTATTAATACACTCTCAATTAGCCTAAAACATTGCGAAATGGAAGAGGAAAAGGTGTCAATCTCGTGAGCTCAGTTGTAAGACATTCGCCCGAGAAGTGGAAGGTTCTTATTTCAAAAACCGGAAGAGGCGGTTGCTATTTTCTGTTTTATTAGTAATTTAATCTAGAATCGTAGCCAGAGCTACCCACTTTAATTTAAATAATTGTGTCTTGTAATTCTGACTAATACTGGCGTAACTAGCCTTTTCGGGCCCCAATGCAAAAAAACAACATAAGTCGCCCCCCCCCCCCCTGCCTAAGAAAACGAATATTGACCTCCGAGCGTTGGATGCAAAGTAGTCTAGTTGGCACACCTGAAAGCTGGGTGGATTTTATTACAAATGAATTAAAATTAAAACGCAATTATTTTTATTAAATAACTTTTATCAACTCACAAACCCCTGACTAAAACACTTTGTGTCTGAGCGCCTGCGAGTGCCGTTCGTGGCGAAAGAGTTTTAAACCTAAACGTGGATTGATTTACATGGGGTTGTTTTATTTATAACGAGTGAATGGGAGGCTTTCCAATGGGGTCAAATTTTCTTACGTTTTGGGTGGTTTTGGGGTGGGGTGGGGTGGTAACTACCACCCTTGGGGTTGTCCAATTTAGGCCATGTGCGATATGAGTCGAGACTCAAGATACAAGAGCCGAGTTAAAAGAAAGTTAAAAAGCTAAAAACAGTTAAAAAAAGTTAAAAAAGTTTAAAAAAATTAAAAACGTTAAAAAAAATTAAAAGGTTGAAAAACTTTATAAAATTGCAAAAAGTTAAAAAATTAAAAAAAGTTAAGACTAAGTTAAATCGTGATTCGAGAGTCGGGAGTGGAAAGTAGAGAGTCGAGAGTGCAGTCGGGAGTGGAGAATCGAGAGTGGAAATAGTGTACAGAATTTATGACTAAAAAGTAGAAAATAAAATATTTTAAAAAAACTTTTAAAATAATTAATTTTGTAAATAAATTGAACTAAAAAGTAAAACATATTTCTTTTTTTTTTCAGTGATATCCACAAAAAAAAATTTCATTGCAAAATAGAAAATGCTTCAACTCAGATTCAGTCTTAAAAGCTTAGGCATCCATAACGACATGTAATTACAATTGTCTAACTGCAAATGCCCAAACTTTAAAGACTTAATCTGAGTTGTAGCATTTTTATTTTCCAACGAAAGTTTTCTTTTTTACTTTTTATTGGAATTTATTTACGAAAGTTATTTATTTAAAAATTTTACTTTTTAAGATATTTATTTATTTAATCTCAAGTCCCAGTTTATGAAAAAAACAATTTAGAACCCGTGGTTGAAGACTATTAAGTTAATTTTAAATAGTAACAAAGCTTACTGCATTGCATACAATTGTGCGGCACTTTTAGAATGGCTTCTTTCAACATTTGGCACTCGCGAGGTCATCGATGAGTTTCGTGATATTCATCCTCTCTGCTTTTACTGCTTCGATGCTTTAAGTAATAATAATTGCGGTATTAGTATTAGTATGCGATAGCCGCTCTTAGCCTATATATTTTCGAAGATAATTTCTTAATATTATGAGTTTTGAGAATTAGCGTTCCGCGGATGCAACGGTGTAGAGAATCGTCAGAAAGAGGGCCAACAAGGAGTAGACTACGGAGAAACTCGAACTCATATCATTCAATTTAATGATCATAAGTTCGGTCAATAAAGAATCGTTTGTAGCTCGTTGTGGACCACTTGAATCAGAGGCTCCACGCGACTGTATTTGTGGCATTGGCATACCTACGCCACTGTAGAGCAGTTGGGAACCGACGGGAGAATGAACCTTAATCAGCCTTTTTTAATTCGCACCCCTTTCACAGATAATTACTTACTTTCATGAAATTTTCATAAAACTATGAATTTATTATGAGCAAAAGTGTGATAGGTGTATCTTTCATGATATTTGACTCCCTGATCCCGTTAAGATCTGAAGTTGGCAATTTGGGATATTTTAGAGGATTAAAGAAGGATAAAAATGAATAAAATTAAAAGTGCGTCTTCCAGGATATTTAAGGATAACGGGTATAATCCTTATCCTTGATATCCCTTTTCGCATATATTTTTGAGCAGCAATTTTTCTTAGATTGAAATCCTAACATTCAAATGAGGCATTTTTTTATTATAGCATAACTAGCAAAATGTGTAAATTTTTAAAGTAGACTAGGACAGAATTGTTTTGAAATTTTAAAATTCTATAACTTATGAAATACGCAATGTATAGGGAAAATTTTAAGGCAAATCTTTGTTTTCACAAACCCTCCAAATATATAAAATTTCAGAAAAATTGGTGATGGTCATGTCATACATGTCGCCTATTTGATATGGATTGATCCATATATCTCGGGCGATATTGCGGCTCCGCACGTCCATATTGCGTGCACTGCCGCAGATTTCTACGGTACCGCATCGGTGCCATAATTCACAAGGAATAGGTGCATAGAATAGAAATAGAATAATTTCAAATATATTTGTATGTATTTGTGTCTATTGTTTTTCACGGGCCGATATGTCACCTCAGCCGCAGCTGACGTACAAAACACTGATATGTGCATCGCGCCTTAGGTTTCCTTTTAAAATTTTGTAAAAACGGCACAAATTGCGTGGATTATAAATAAATAAATGTGTTTCATTGTTTATGAAATTTTGATTAATCAATTGTAAATAAAGAAAACAGCGGCTTTATGGTCCAGTCGAGATTTTAGCAAATAAAATCTGAAATTCTATATTTTCAAAAAAGGCGTTCTTAAGTTCTCTTTTTGAACCCATTTTTGTCTTGAGACACGTATGTTGCCCCGACTCAAAGCTAAATCTTTGGTGCGCTAATGCTGAGGAGCAAGGAAAATAAGTAAAGATTTTATTCGTTTTATTTTTTGTATACATATTTACTAAAGAAACATTTTCTTAAAAAAGTGTCACTCTGAAGGATTTTAGTTTGACCTTCGATGATGTAGGCTAATGAATTAATGAATATTCATCAATTCTGCTTTTTTAGTAACTGCTATTTAAATTCCTTATACAGTACTGTGACCTTTATACGTGTGCTAGAACTTATAGTTTAAATGGCATACCTTATTTTAAACACCAACTAAATTAATGATAAGGAACTGAATAAGTCTTCTGTGTTCCTCCTTTCTCCCTCAGAACCTTTTTTCCCTTTTGTTTATTTTCAGGAGGCATACACATAACGGCCCAGAATGTCAAAGGATGGATGGTGTTATGGTTGCATGTGGACATAACATCAAGATTGTCAAAGACGGAACACGTCAATGATGAAAAAGAAGCGAAAGATTGTGATGTGGATTTGAAATCGAGGTGCCAGTTTCTTGAGAGCAAAAACAAAAATCGAAAAATATCGTAGGAATAAAACGGATATCGAAGCCAATAATAGTGGAGAAAGGGTGTAAAAACTATATTTAACATTGTACAAAATAATATAGTCACAAACAAAACAGTTTAATCAATTTTCGAAATCATATCTAAGTCTAATACATCAGGAATATCTGCGTTAAAACAAAGTAATTGAATATAAGTAGATGGACAACTAAATACTGTGCACTGGAAAAACTAATACACCTCTATACTACACATAGTTGTTGATTGAATTGAAGAAGGAACAAACAATTGAAGGGTACAGAGAAAGAACAAGATAAGTAACATTTACTTTAAAATGAGAAATTTAATGTTAAAAGTTTCAAGACCTATTATTCAGCTGTAAAAGACGATTTAAGTCAAAATTTAAAAAAATTTGAAAGTAAAGAAGAATCTAAACAAGTATCTTTAATAAGACAACCAAATAATTTGTTCACAATAAATAAAACTTCAAGTATTTCAACAACAAAATATTTCATAAAAAAATCACTGTAAGTCAAAAAAAAAAAACAGAAGAAAATTCGTATAATGTTGAAAGCAGTTGAAACTTAAGTACTTTTCAGGTGATACTTCACTAGTTAAAATAGGCCTTTTTATTTATTATCACGAGTGTCGTCAGAATGAGATAGTCCTTCGAAAAATACCTGTACAACATTTTCACAGTATTTTTGACGGTTGACGGTGTACTACCCGACAATTGCTGTTAAAAGGTTTTTTATTTCTTACAATAGAAATCTCCCATGGACCATTATACGATTTTCTCAGTTGTATCGTAGTAGGATAATGCTTAGAAATTAATCAGTTTTGCTGAAAGCAGATTAGCAAACTTGCAATATATTCCGAATTCAGTGACTCAATTTGGCAATGCGTTTGGGTTACACATTATGTAGGAGCTCACACGACATTAGTCTCTGGACTCACTGATTGAGTTTGCGATCTGAAGAGCCACCTAACTCATTTTGAGCTAGCTTTTATAAAAGATCCAGATTCAATGACTCGACTATGTGAAAAGAGTCACTTTACTCATCTCTATAAAGAATGCCATGATTCGCTATAACAGTTTGCAAGTAGCAAAAAGTAGTTTTACAGAAAGAAAAAAAAAATTAGATGAAACCAGAAAATATTTTGGCATTGGCCTAGAATCACAAATGGTTTTCTTTCACTTTATGGAAATTTCTTGCCAAACATGGACTTACATTGTTTTTTCATCCTTATGCTTTATGGTATTTTTAATTATCTTTTTATGTATACTTATCAATGCAATTTTTGAAGTTTCTTGTTGCATGTACTTAAAGTACATTGCCCCCACGTTTCCAACGATATCATTATCTTATACTTTAGAAAAAAACGTGACTTACTTTGTTCTTTCTCTGTGCCTTTCATTGAATTTTTATAAATTCTTATTGGGAAAAACGAAAATTTTATAATATTATAAATTGCTTTAAAATTTCTGGCTGAAGTTTCTTATAATTTGATAGGGAGAAAGGCTGAATCCGTGTTCGGTTGATAACTATTTTTTCTTCAACCAACTTTATACCATTCATTGCGATATCTAACAGAAATAATTCTCTATTGATTCCGAACTTATAATTTATGTTTGTCTTTATCGCCAAGCAATACAAGAGAAATATAAGGTTGGCAAATATATGCAAGTGTCAACAATAAAACCAGTTCAACTGAATAAAGAAAATGGGAATCAAATCTTACTGGTATGGTATGTGAGTATGTCATCAAGCGTCCTGCCTTAATATAAAGTCGGACCCAATTTCTACGTCATTTTCAGAATTTCGCAGAATTTCGCACAATCTCGGCAACTTGCAAATTAACAGTATAAATAGTCCAGGAAGTTTATGCAAAAAAACTAAAACTTGGTATACACTTACCTTTCAGCTCTCCAAATAAGGTGTGAAAAGTCCCCTGAATTCGGTTGCCGCATAATTTGTGACAGTCCAAAAACGGGGAAATAATTACCCTTTTTCGGTGGTTTGTGGATACATTCGGTCTTACGATTATAAGATATATACATGAAAAAGAAATAGCGGGAAATTATCTACAAAAAAGTGGCATAAAGTTTCTTGATAGAACTAGTAATTTCCACCGAAAAAAGGTGTGAAACATCAGATTGAATTTTTTAGTTGCCGCGCCGCTACGTTTTGCGCTCTATGTGGCGGCGTCATAGCCGCTGTACTCTGACATCAGTGCATATATTTGGTCAGATTTCTACCTGCTATGCCTGTTTCTGCAGAGGTGTACTAGATGCACAGTCCCAAATGCTATGCCACACCACTGACATGTATATATAACATGACATAGTACTTTCGCTTTTAACAGTCAACAGTTACTTCAAAGTGCGTGATAAGACGGTGCCTATTGATCCATTATTACTGTTCCAGGGAATCAGTGGCGTGCGAATATCGAATGGAGAATTCCGTATTTATATGCGATATGAATTAGCTAAATTCCCAATGTCAATGTTTATTGTATTGTAAAAGTCAGCTTTGTTTGACGTCTTTAAGCTTTCAGCAGCTGAACTTGATTGTACAAAAGTTACATACGTCATCGTTGGAGGATTTTTCTTACATCGGGTTGTGTGGCATCAGAATGAATCTTCCGATTCGATTTGCTCAAAGTATATTGATTACATAGAAAGATATTATAATTACGGTTCAAATGCATAGTTTTCGATGTATGTACGGATTTATTTCTTTCGTTATTGCTCGATATATAAAAGACTTTACATCTCCATGCAATTTTTTTTAAATGAGCTTGCATGCAAGGTGATAAGACATCAAGTGAGCTCCCTTCTTCTGTCAAATTAAAAAACGCGTTTGAAGGGAGGCTTGCATGCTAACTGCAACATAGAATCATTTTTTTCATATTTGAACGATTTTTCCGCCAAAATGCATAACAATAAGTATACAGTTTTATTACAAGATTTAAAAACCTCGGATTGTTACCTTTAATTTGACTATGCACGTGTACCTACCTAAATTCTACCGTTTTTGAGAACGTCTCGTTTTTATGATGCATAATTTTAGTAATTTTGCTAATAACAATAGAAATGGCGCGTGATTTTATGTAATTCCACGCAAATTAGCAAAATTCATGAATATATCGAAAACGGTTACATTTAGGCAAGTATACATGAGCTTAGTCAAATAAACGGTAACATTCCGAGGTTTCTAAATCTTGTAATAAAACTGTATAGTTATTATGCATTTTGGCGGGATAATCGTTAAAATTTGAAAAAAATTGGAAATCTGTTTTTCATTTTTTTATTTGACGTCCTGCAACTGCCGCCGGAAGGTGACACGAAGGCTTATTGGACATTCATTGGAAAGCTGAGACAGTTTGCTTTATATTAATAAAGTTACAGGGTGTAAAGTGGATGAAGTACTAAAAATGTTAAGCCCCCATTACCGCCGAAACAAAGCATCTTACCCCCCCCCCCCCCCTCCAACCAATTCACTATATAATTTTTTGCTTGTATCCACCTCAGCTATCAAATCCTTGAGCTAGGTGCACCAATTATGATACACCCTGTATAGAGTAACAAGTAGAATTGGTCTAAGACGATTTCTTAAATACACTAGATGAATGCCCGTATGTAATTTGGTATGATTACCCATCTGTGCAAGTTTGATTTTTGAGATGGTTTTTTGCATATATTTCTAGAACGGTTGGTCGGACAGTAAAAATGATTATAACTAAGTTCATTGAATTTCTTATTCTAAAGAACTTTTGAGTACATTGAAACAATCTAAGACTGATACTTTTCATATGTGTAGTATACATAAAAATCTTAAATTTTTATATGGCAACAGGAAAAAGGAGTAGCCCGATTTAGGTGAAATTGTATTTACTATTTATATGAAAGCACTGTGTATAGAATTTCAACTCTTTACGTTGACACGTTCGCAGGTAGTGTCCAAATATGTACCCGATTTGTCTCATTTTCAACTTTAATTTAATTTTTTTTCTCTAAGTACACGCGTTCAGTTATTGTGAGGATGGACAGATGGGCGGACATGCAAAAATTAAAATAACTTCAAATTTAATGCATGGGTGTCCAATACACTTTGCTCTCTCATAATTATTTCTAGGTGTTACAAACGGAATGACAACCTTAGTACCTATACCCAGTGCTGGGCATTATTCGAATAAATTTTCAATCAAATAACGATTTTTTTAAAAAATCAAATAAAAAATTATTTGTGTTATCTTTCAAATTAAATTTCTGAATTATAAAAATAAATTTGTTGTTAAATTGTAATTCATATATCAAGTCTTGTAACCAAAATCGAAATGGATTGTACTATATCGTTATCTTAAGTTAAAATCAATATGAATTGTACTATTTTCTATTGTCATGCCGAGAACAGAAGTTTTCTCACCACTCGTTATCAAAACAAAAGATATCCGTTATCGGCTGATGCAGCGAAGCTGCTGGTTTTTTGTATTTTTTTGTGCTAGTCACTTGGACCGAAGACTCTGGCAAATAAAGTTCTGATCTCGGCTTCTCCTGTATTTCGTATATTGTACAACTCAAGTAAAATAATTAATTAAATCAGTTAATTGAAGTTCGGAAGCATTTTTTATTGAAACTTGGAAACGGAGTATATCAAAAAGTCTGTTAACATATTCAAATCAATTCGGATAAATTTTTATTTGAGTATCAATTTATTTTAAGTTATTCGCAAATACTTATTTGTTATTCGATCGTGCGTTATGTTTCTGGTGTTCAATAGTTCCAATTTCAAATAATTTCTTGGCACAAGCATTTCTTTCCGCAAGATGTCTCGTTGCTTAATTTAATCTTAAATTAAAGAGGAATTTAATAATTTTGTTCAATTAAGTATTTGTGAAACTTTACAAGTAAATTAATTGGGTTTGATTACTCAGAATAATCTTAGAGTCAATTAAATAAAAAACAAGTGAGTTTGTGCTTAAGACAAAAACTTTACTTCAAGCCAGAGTAAGAAAGTATGCCTACTAATTATTTAATACTTGAGTTGTGACGTCACGACATCACAACGCATATGAAGAATTCAGAAAAATTATTTGGTAACAGTGTTGGCAAATTATAGTAAAAAATATCAATATTTTTGAAAAATTATGATGATCTGGCAGCTAAATGTAAGAAATGCAATACTTTCTGCAAGCAATCAGGTAAGCAATTATAGAAACTAATTTATTTTGAAGTGTTAATATTTTATGTATTTTATTCATGATTGCTGAAAATTAATATAAAATATCTTTAACATTCGTCTGATGCCTTGACGCCCAAGATACCTTGTGTCTATATACCGTGACGTCAAGCCATGGTACATAGAATACGAAGAGAATACAACTAGAGTGGACTATTTGTTATTTAGGCTTGGGTTAAAGGGAACCCAATAAGAAGATAGGATACAGCCGAACAAAATTGGAAATTTTTCGTGTTTTTTTAGATACAAGCATGAGTAGGGGAAAAGAACTTGGTTATGAAATCTATGTCTACTCAATGGTCATAAGGATATAAACGTAAAATAACTGAATGACAAATAATTGTTTGAAATTCAAATAATGACCATCACAATAATAAGAAATCACAAATAATTCATCAAATAATGAAATTATTTGATTATCAAATAACGCACGATCGAATAAAAAATAATTATTTGAAACTCAAATAATTTGCACCAAATAACAAATAATTATTTGCGAATAATTCACCAAATAACGAATAATATTTGTAATCAAATAAATTTTTATTCGATTTTTCATTTTGTTCGGTTTCTTATCTTTTATTTTTACTCGAATAAAAAATGCCCATCTCTGCCTATACCCTATGATATCATCTAGGGTATAAAAATAGATGGCAATACAATATCTGTAATCTTTTCTTTGTCCCTCATATCTACTTTTACGGTTAGGCAAACAAAAATTGTATAATTTTATTTCCTTAAAAATCGAGTTTAAGGAAAATTGATGTTATATAGATAGGGAGTTATAGAGAAGCGAAGCTTCCAATAAAAGTAATAATTTCGAATGTATTTATTTGGAATATTTTGTAATAAAAGAATATTAAAGCGAAAATGAAACTTGAAATTAAGTTAATTGTCACACCTCTACCCAAAAAAATTGGTCTCACATGAAAGAGAGAATGACGCTGTCAAAGTTATACATATCAATGCCGTGTAGCATGTAATTTCCAAACATCGAAAAAACGTCGTAAAGGAAACATCTATGTTTCAAAAACATTGTCTAAACTGAAATATTGAAACCGCAAGTCTGTCTCCGGTCTTCTGCGAATAACTTTGATCCTAACTTTTCTACGTTGAACCGAGCCATAGCTAAACTTGGTAAATTGATTTGATATTAAATTAGTCTTGTGAACGCCATCTTACCAAGGTCTACAATTCTATTCTACTCGTAAAGTCCTATCATTTGACACCCATATCAAAGGAGTTGTGAAGAAATAGGTAACCCACCATCTTGGATGTGTGCGCCATATTAAATTTAGAACGATATTAGATATACAATATGCGCATTGTCCTGGAAATTTCACACGTGCTTTTAAAAATGGCTGGGTGTAGATGCCATTCGCCCCGTTTAACTAATCTTTAATCTAATTTACTACATTTCAAGGTCTAGGAAAATAAAAATAAATTTGGTGTTAAGATAGATACATAAATGTGCCAATTTCAGACAACGTATCCAGTTTAAATGCAGATAGGGAGGACACCATGGTGCTGATTGTTATCTTTTTATCATTCTTTTTTGTTGTAAATTTTTCTCACTTATTTTAAATTTAACCAGCATTTTGTTGTACTTCAGTTTTCATCACAGTTTATTTTGATTTTTAATTTTCATTTACCATAAAATAAACTGAAATGATTTTGCAGTGAATGTATGGAAAATTTATCAATTGTGAAAAAAGTTTTGAACTATGACAATTAAATTTGCCACACCTTCTTATGGCATCGCAACTGCAGGAATTCAAAATTGTATATTTTTTTATTTGTAATTCAAAATTACGGTTTCAGTTGATTCTACGTCATCCCCGACTTGCCCTGCTGAATAAATCACAAAAGAAACAGAAGAAATGTTCATGTTTTTGTCGAAATGATACCCAGGTAAGTACCAATAACAAATTCTTTTATTATTTATTCAAAACGAGTTTTATATGGATTATTTATATATAAGGACTTAAGATGAATCACTAATACCTAAAACAAACATCTAACAGTGATGCTAATAAATAATGGGTCAACAATTTCATCTCCAATTTGAAACCTATTCACTCCATAATAAATTTTCATTAGAAAATAATTTAATCTGAATGTTGGCACAAAAATCCATCCATATTCATTGTTCACGAATTAAGGTGTAATCCTCAAACTTTACCTTTCACTCATCCTTCCAAGATATTACCGCAGCATAATCTCATTAATTCCCAATTCTGGTGTGCGGTGAGACTTGTCATTCCTTTAATTTGTTCGACAATTAAGGACATTTTCGAAAGTATCACAGACATTCTCTGACAGGAATATTCCATAGACAAGGCACTCATAAACAATATACGTGACCCAAATGCTTAATCGTAACAAAATTTTACCTAAACACACAGTTAAAAGGGTCGATCCTTCAGCATTGGTACCAATACTGGCTGCTCTGTTGGCTGGCAAAACAATTTCAGATATGATTAATTGGAAGGTCTTATTATTTTCGACATATACATATATCCTTCTTGACAGTTGAGAAAATCCTTTCAAAGATTTAACTAACCGCGTAAGGATATCTACATACATGCAATTGCCATAGAGCAAGGACTTGCCAGGGGCAATTAATAACAAAAGGGTTAAGTTTTTAGAGGAACGTCAAGTGCTTCTTCTTATTGTTTGACTTTTGCTTCTATTGTTCGTAATGATGTGGAGGATTGTTTTTTTTAGAGATAGGGGGGCGGGGGGGGGATTTACTTCTTATTATAATTTTTCACTTACCTGCACGATTTCTGCATAACCTCAGCCCGGTTATAGCCGCTAATTTTGCAGAAGGACTCATTGCAGTAGACAATTGGAAAGTCGACTATTTGAGCATTTGCCAGAAGAAAGGAACTGTCCTCTGAAATGAAAATTAATATTGCTGTCATAAGTTACGTTTTATGTTTAAAATTAAAGATTTTTACTAAAGTATTTAAATTTTTATAAAATTTACACTACTGTCATTAGAAGTACTGAGAATTTTGGAAATCATTAAAGATAACTTTCGATCTTGAAGTATTTCGCACATTTTCAGATGTCATCGTATGTATGTAGTTATATGGCACTACATCCGTCAAGTATGTAATATTTTTAATCTTGAATAACTTTCAATCCATAGAACTGTGCTAATAACTTAAAATTCAGTTAATTAGGATCTGTACGAAATATCGAAGGATTAGTTATGATTTTACGCTGTTCTTGGTATTTGATTTCTTGTTTCTTTATCATAAGATTTGACAAGAGTCAAACAGTGAAACACTTGAACTATAATCAACTAAAGGAGTAGGTTCTATTAAAGAATGTAGAGGTAAGAGCAAAGCAAGTGAAACGATTTGATATGTTATAAATGGAGACAAAAACCTTTTCAAACACAAGGGCGAGTGCAAATGTATTAAAACTGACAAAAAACCCTACTAACTGATAAAGATTAATTTTTGAAGAGCTTTGAATATGACGTTTTGATTGATAAAATTTTTATTTCAGTTTTTTGATATTTGAATATAAAAAATTATGTCGTTAATGTTTAGACAACCCCGCCACTCATCTAGACGAAAAACATCAGCAACACTTAAACATTCGATGGTCCGTTGTAATGTCACCTTATTTGGACCTCACCTGGAAAATAATCCTTAAATTTAGCGGGTCCATTAAAACTAGCCAATGAACCTAAAAAAATCCCAGAATTCGCAGAAAATTAGCTACCACGTATTCATCCTACACTTGGCAACGCCGAGGTGAGGCATTCACATATGTAGAAGGTTTTGAACGCTCTCAACCTACATTAGCAGATTAGTTCTGAATATCGATTCAACAGCCTAGCTACAAGTGAAAAATAAAAACAAAAAACAAAAACAAACAAAAAATCTCAAATAAACGTATTATATCACATTCCTCCGATTCCGGAGAAGATGATACAATCGCGAGTGTGAAAAATTGAATAAAACGTCACGTCGCGCTCCAGAGTTTCAAAAATTAGTGGCAATGATGGAAGCCCGAAAACAGAATGCAAATGGTTATGCAATTCTACAAAATGAAGTCGATGACCTGCATGAATCCACAACAAGTAAGGCAATGGATACAGCACAAAGTGACTCTAAACCCAAAATCCCACCAATAATTTTGCTAAAAAAATCAGCTAAATACGCACGTGAGATAGTAAAAAAATTAGGATACTCCGATTGCTCTATAAAGCTAATATCTATAGGAGTAGAAAGCTTTCCATGCAAGTTAAAAAAATTAAGCAATTTAATTTTTGATTAATGAAGAATGCAAGTTCTATTCCCATCTACATAAACAATTAAGACCTCTAAAAATCGTGTTGTCTGGTCTGCATTACATGCCTACCATAGAGCTTTATGAAGAACTAACACGCATAGGAATCCACTGCGAAGATGTGAAACCCATGAAAATTAAAAAGAAGAAATAGGTATGATGAGCAATCTAACTCTAATATATTTTAAAACAAGTAAAAAAGCTAGAATTGGTCTAAGACCAATTCTTATGATACCCTAGATGAATGCCCGTATTAAATTTCGTATGGTCACCGATCTATTCAAGTATTGATTTTGAAGTTGTTTTCCGCATATATTTCTAGAACGGTTTGTCGCACAGACAAAATGATTATAACCAATTTTATAGGATTTCGTATTCTGCAGAAGTTTTTAGTACCATAAAAATGTCTTGGACTGATCGTTTTCAAAGTATACGTAAAAAACCGAAATTTTTATATGGCAACACAAGAAAGAGTTGCCCGATTTAGTCCATTTTTGACATTTTATTTGCTAATGTAGTAAAAACATCATGTGCGAAATTTCAGCTCTCTACGTCGATGCGTTCTCAGGCAGTGTCCAAATATATAGCGGAAAACGAAATTTTTATATGGCAACCCCACGAAGGAGTTGCCCGATTTGTCTCATTTTCGAACTTAATTTTACATTGTTTTTTAAAAGTTCGTGTACAAAATCTCAGCTCTTTACGTATACGCGTTCTCGAGTTAAATAACTTTTAATATTATGAATGGGTGTCCAATCAATTTTGTTCTACCATCATTATTTCTAGGTGTTACAAACAGAATGACAAACTTAGTATACCCCTATGATTTCATCTAGGGTATAAAAAAGCTCTGTAAAAATCAATGACCTACGTCAAGTCAGAACTATCTTCAGCACCATAATTAAGTGGAATTTTTACAGAAGAGATAGCGGAACTATCACTTAATGCCGCAAATGCCAAATATATGGGCATGACCAAGACAGCTGCAATGTAAAGCCCATCTGTGCTTTTTGCTCAGGCAAGTACTGCATCTCGAAGTGCAATTCAACTACAGAAATCAAATGCTGCAATTGTAGTGGTGACCACAAATCGTTCTCTCTGGGTCGTAGCAGAAATATACCTCGTCCCATGAACAAAACTGCACCAGCCAACAATAATGCAAACTACCCACCATTGCCGTCAGGTAGGAACGTGAATACTACACAATGGAACTTACCAGAACAAAATTGGGGAGGAAACCAAGCTGATCAGTACCCGCCACTTGATAACGATAATAAAAACGAATTCGCAAAGTATCAAAAATAAATATCTTGACCTTTTAAACTATTTAGGAAATAATAATATTGATATTACCTTAATCACTGAAACCTGGTTAAAACAAAATATGTCATTTTATATCCCTAATTACATAGTGTATAGGTCAGATCGTACAACTTCCAGGGGAGGAGGCATCGCGATTGTCATAAAAGCAAGTATCAAACATAAACAAGTTTCTATTTTCAACTTCAAAGTACTGGAGTGTGTAGGTGTTGATATATACACTAGCAATACGACTATTTCTTGCTTCGCGGTCTATTTTCCTGGTGGAAAATACTCTGCAGCTAAAACCCAAAATTATCATAATGATATAAAAAAAACTGTTTCAAAAAAACAACCTCTTCATAATTGGTGGCGATTTCAACTCTCGACATCAGGCATGGAGTTGCCGCCGTTTTAACCCGTGGGGGAAAACTCTTCAAACTTTCTCTATTACCGCATTAACATATTGTATCCACCCGACCTCACATATCAACCTCATAACAACTTGCTTTCTTCATCGATACTAGATCTGTTCATAACGAACTACTCCAATTAAATTTCGTCCGCAGTCATGGATTGTCAGCTATCTTCCGACCATTTGCCGGTATTAACTACCGTAACCCTAAACGACACCAGTTGATCCGATAACTATAAATATAACTACAATAAAGCTAACTGGGAACGCTTCCAAGAAATTGTTAAAAGTAAAGTTAACATCAAAAACCTTTCACGTAATACGATACATACAGAACAGAAAATTGATGATCTTATTAAATCTCTATATACCAATCTACACGAAGCACTAGAAAAATCAGTTCCTAAGAAAGCCTCAGCAGCCCATAAAAACAGGACAGTACCTGAAAGTATACGACAATTAATTAAAATAAAAAAATAAGGTATGAAAACAGTGGCAGAATACTAGAGTAATTTCCCTAAAGTGCGAACTCAATAGATTAACACGCGAGGTCAGGTTCAAAATCGCTAATTTTCGTAACGAATCTTGGAAGAACAAATTATCCTCCCTGGAAAAAGGTAGCAAAATCACTGGAATCTGACAAGAGTTATTATATAAAAAAAAATCAAAACACATGCCTCCATTAACCTACAACAACAAGAGTTTAGTCACATCAGAAGATAAAGCTAATGCACTTGCAGATAACTTTGCTAACGCGCACAAGTTAACTCTAGTTTACAGTGACAGCGAAAGAACTAAATATAATAAACCCCCCGACTACAGCTAAAATCTATTTTACTCCCAGAGAAGTCAAACCGCTTATAGATTCATTAAAAATCAAGAAAGCAACCGGTGAGGATAATATTAAAAGTGTAGTTTACAAACAACTCTCCAAGCAGGCTATTATATTTATAACCATCATTTTCAATGCCTGTATAAAAATTTCCTATTTTCGACGGCAATGGAAAATCGCAAAAATAATCCCCATCCTTAAGCTCGGAAAAGATCCTGAAGAAGCCAATAGCCTATAGACCAATTAGTGTACTAAACGTAAGTTCCAAATTGTTTGAAATGTCAATACAATCAGAACACATATGGATGATAAAAACATCTTACCCCAACAACAACTTGGTTTCAGACTAAGTGCACTACAACTCATCAATTAAAAAGGGTGAAAAGTTATATTAACGATAACTTGCAACTAGGTAATTCAACTGGAATAGTTACTCTAGATATCGGAAAAGCTTTTGATATCGTCTGGCACTAAGGTCTAGTATACAAAATGATGAAACTAAACTTCCCTATAGAAGTAGTTAAAATTATCAAAGCTTTCTCCTGTCTGCTACATTTCACTAGGAAACTTAAAGACTAACTTAAAGACTAAATTGTGATAATCGGAAGCCTGGAGGTAGAGCGTCCCTCGAGGAACCCAAATCATCCCCATATATGTTCTACGGTTTTTTGTAGTTTTCGAGTTATAACAAATTTTCGAGATTTTTCGCTAATTACGTGTTGCAAGGTAATTTTGGTCATAACGGTCGAAGAAAGTGAGATAGGCACTTATTTTTTTTCCGAAATAGCTTAACAGTGCATCTGTTGTATTTAAAAACATTTATTTCAATACACTTCAACATTGTCTCAAAAAGTAATGTTGATTTTTTTCTTTTACCAAAACAAAAACTAACTTGAATGTTCTTTGGCAATTTTAAGAAACTAGTTCAAAAACTTCCTTAGTTCATTGACTTTACATGGCGCAAATTTTGTCCAGTTATCTCAACGGCATCACACTTAAATTTCGATTCAGATTGTACTAAGTGTAAAATTTAACAATTTTAATTGTGAAGTAAAAACAAGTAAAACTGAAAATTAAATAAAAATAATTATTTTATTGTGAAAAATTACAAAAAGTTTTCAAAATGTCTACCTACCTTTTCGACAAATAACCGACAACGGCGAAAAAAATTCTTTTTCAGTCGATTGAGTGCTTGTCTGTTTCTTTTGATGTTTTCTTCCGCCGCTCTTAATCTACTCGAAAAATCTGCCAAATTTCTGCATTCTTTACAAGTAACCAGCTCCTTGTAGTAGCCCGACTATTTTGTTTTGCTTACGAACTTAGACTTTGATTAGAGCCGTAGTGAAAATACTTGAAATTGTGACCTTGGCGATAATTCTGGACTGCGAAATCATGAGCGGTTTACCGAATGAATATGCGGAAATGCACTTTTATTATGGCTGGGCAAGAGATAACGCTTCGGAAGCAGCAATACTCTACAGGGAATATGTATAACGCAGAGGTTGGCCTCAGCCTGAAAATTTCCCGGATTATCTTATGATCGAGAGAGTACATTACGCCTACATGGAAGGTCGTAACCCTGGAACCAGGTCTGGCCGACCGAATGTAATTAGAGACCATGAGATAGTGGGTGCAGTTGTTGAGGAAGTTGTCAGAGATCCATCACGTAGCATGAAGGATGTGGAGCGACGAACTGGAATTTCGAAATCACGAGCACATCGTATATTCAGAGACGAGGGATATCATCCATACCATACTCAAAAGGTGCAACAATTGAAACCAGAAGAGTATCCCAGAAGAGTGACATTTTGCCAAGAAATGTTGAGAAGACCGGCGGAGAATGAAAACTTTTTTGATTCAATTTTGTGGACTGATGAATCACACTTTCGACGTAATGGTATTTTCAAAATTCACAATTATCATTAGTGGGGTCTTGAAAATCCACAACTAGCACGCGAATCAAATTTCCAAGAACAATTTAGTATAAATCTTTGGTCTGGAATAGTGAAAGGGCAGTTGATAGGCCCATTTCAATTACAAGATCGTTTAAATGGTGAGTCCTACCTACAGTTTTTAATAGAAAACCTTAATGAATTGTTAGAGGATGTTGATTTAGAAACACGAAAAAATATGTTATTTCAAAATGATGGTGCTCCGTGCCATTATGCCAACGCCGTGAGAAATTACTTGAATCAAATAATTGAAGGACAATGGATTGGCCACGGTTGGCCCTTCGCGTGGCCTTCACGTTCACCCGACTTAAATCCAATCGATTTTTTTGTTTGGGGCTACTACAAGCAGCTGGTTTATTGTAAAGAATGCAGCAATTTGGCAGATTTGTTGAGTAGATTAAGAGCGGCGGAAGAAAACATCAAATGAAACAGAGAATTTTTTTCGCCATTGTCGGTTATGTGTCGAAAAGGTACGTAGACATTTTGAAAACTTTTTGTAATTTTTCACAATAAAATAATTATTTTTATATTTTCAGTTTTACTTGTTTTTACTTCCCAATTAAAATTGTTAAATTTTACACTTAGTACAATCTGAATCGAAATTTAAGTGTGATGCCGTTGAAATAACTTGACAAAATTTGCGCCATGTAAAGTCAATGAACTAAGGAAGTTTTTGAACTAGTTTCTAAAAAAAACAAATTGAACATTTTTCTTAAAATTGCCATAGAACATTCAAGTTAGTTTTTGTTTTTTGGTAAAAGAAAAAATTTAACATTAAATTTTGAGACAATGGTGAAGTGTATTGAAATATATGTTTTAAATACAAAAGATGCACTGTTAAGCTATTTCGAAAAAAAAAAAAAAATAAGTACCTATCTCACTTTCTTCGACCGTTATGATCAAACTTACCTTACAATATGTAATTAGCGAAAAATCTTGAAAATTTTTAATAAATCGAAAACTACAAAAAACCATAGAACATACATGGGGGTGATTTGGGCTCCCCGAGGGACGCTCTACCTCCAGGCTTCCGATTATCAATATTTTTTAGGACACCCGGTATATACCCACGATATAACCGAAAAGTTCAGCTGCAAAATAGGCTTATTTGCCGATGACACAATACTATATCACTCAAGTAATATAACTAACACTTTTGAAACCAATATCGATAATCTCTCTTCATATTTCCATAAATGGAAAATTAAGTGAAACCAATCAAAAACCGCATGCACCTTTTTCTCCCGGAAAAGAAGAAGTAAGTTCCTCCGCAGAGAGGATTGATTTTCAATACCATGAATATTCCCTGGACCATAGACTGTAAATATCTAGGCACTCACCCACAGGCTCCATATAAATAAAGTAATAGAAAAGTCGTGTAAGCTTACTAAAGTATTATATCCGCTGATTAACAGAAAATCAACGCTCAATAAAGAAAAGAAAATACTGATATACAAAATTATATTCCAATCTATGCATCACGTGTCTGGTCAAATTTTGTTGAAACACGTACATTAAAAAACTTCTAGTTCAACAAAATAAATCACTAAAAATGATTATGAACCTCCCCTGATGGAATTTGCCAGCAAACGCTTACATGAAATCACAAAAGGTAAAACCATTAAAAGAATTAATTCAAATTGCAAAAGATCTGCAAATAGTCTCTTGACAAATTTATGCATATCATAGTTTATTCCATAAATGCGTGCATACCCAGTATATTGTAAGTACACAATCTTATAATAATAACTAAAGGTAAACTTAGTGTCAAGCAATGTAGGTATAATCTAGTGAATACTTTTATAACAGACGCAGGTTTTTCCGCATATATAGAAGTTTAAGTTTAATTTTTAGTTTCAATTTTTTAAGAAGAGGTTTTTAGACTTTTCCTCAACCTAAAATGTAATTAAATCCTGAAATATAAAATAATTGGTAATGTAAATATATTGTTGCGAGCGTGGCTCTTGGTTCGTTATTTAAAACACAATAGTTCAAATTTTAATTTACAAGTTCTTTATTTTCACTTTACTCTTATAAAACTCACAAACAATTACTTAAGTAACTCAACTTTAATTATCGCTAGGACTGTATTTCCAATTATCGCAATCCAATTAGTATCCTCTCGCCTGCTTATTACTTTCACTTGTAAATACTGCACTGTCTAAGACAAT
This sequence comes from Dioctria rufipes, assembly GCA_963924295.1. Classification (NCBI taxonomy): domain Eukaryota; kingdom Metazoa; phylum Arthropoda; class Insecta; order Diptera; family Asilidae; genus Dioctria; species Dioctria rufipes. Next base: position 168,253,788 of record OZ002742.1, on the reverse strand, counting down.
ACTAATGCTCTGGTGGCAGCAACTGCTATATTTATACTCTACAAACTCTTCGTTCTTAAAGATTTCATTATAGAACCATCCCAAAAATTCCATTCAAGAATCATCGATTTTCCGAACCTTAAGTTGTTTACTCTTCATTTTCAGTAGATGTCACTTGTCTCTTTTTGTTGAACGTAATAATATCATAAATATTAGAATGACAAGAAATCCCTAGTACCTAATTCACTTTCCTTCAATGAAGTATATACAAATCGATGTATACAAAATATGCAAATAAATAAAATGAAATGATAGGTTAATAATTGTCCCAAACCTAATCTGTCATGACAGAGTTAGTTAGACATATTTTATACAGGCTTAATCAAAATGTACAAGTGTATGTTACCAGCTAAATCCGATTTTAGGACAAACTAGTTCTGACTAGAATAAAGCAGTTCATCCGCAGCGGGATAGGATAAACTAGTTTGTCCTAATCAGAACTATTTTGTCCTAAGATCGGACTTAGCCAGTAACATATTTAAATAATGTAAATTGTTCATTTATTAATAGATTCAAGTCTACTGGAAATTCTATTCCAATAAATCGAAATAGTGTATACTAAATTAAATAGACGAATGAAAAATGGCGATAAAAAGCCGATTTGTTGAACACAGAGAATTTTATGATGACATATGCGTATGTAGAGTGCTTTGAATCTCTAAAATTTCGTGAGATCGTACAGGAGGCTGATTCTGATCTTTAGTTGTACATTTTAGGCGTGCATTTTGACATATTGACCTCACTTTAATCGTACTTTTTTTTTCAACATAGTTCATTTTGTATCTTCACTATGTATTATCGACCATAAAATGAAACTAGAACGAATTTTCGGTGAAAAAACGTCAAAAAACACGCCTAAATATGCGACAAATTAGTCAACTGCTCAAGAGGTTGTTACAAAAATTTTATACTGTGATTAATGGATATTCTACACCTAATTAGAGCAATAAAAGTGCTTAAACTCAATAATATTTTTCAAGTTATAATAATTATTTTTTTAAAAAAAGGGATTAAATATATTTCAGAACAAAAATGAGAAACTGTAAATAACTGTAATTTTTGGGAATAAGCTAAAAAACTTCCATAAAGTCTGAATTGTTTCGTTTAGATGTCCCTTTTTTATTTTATTTGTAATTGCGGAATAAGGAAAAGAATTTAATTGAGAGACTAAGTACAGCTCTAAATATGTTTGATATGAATAAGAAGGCCAGTCAAAAATGACAATCAATACACATTACTTCCAACAACAGTTAATAAATTTTAACGGAATGTTGGGTAAGGTAAAATAATAATAAATTTCATTTTGAACCATCACTGAGGTCCGGATCATGCGAAAATTTTCAAAATAAAAGGTTTTTATAACTTTTATAAAGAATATAAACTGTTAAATTTGTTATGTATATTCTAGGTACATATATGTATGTATTAATGTTACATACGCACTAGAATTTGAGATGCCTTGGCAGTACGCCAACTGTACTGGACCTTATTATTCAACGTGAGTCGATCAGAATAAAACTATACAGATATAGGAAAAATTAAACACAAATTCAAGAAATCGAATAGCAAAAATCCACAAAACAGTGGGTGAGCGTAAATTCTTCATAAATGCACTATCCAAAAATTTGTTTTTAACTACCTACATACATATATTTGACTGGTTAAGAAATGAGAGAAGGCATTGAATTTCAGTAACTGAAATTTTGTGTACACTTGCTAGGCATGTAGAACATTGAGAACAAATTCTTATATAATTATGATATGAGGACTTTTTTGAATTGCCTTTATTCAATTTATTGTCAAAGTGTACATGCAATTCATTCCTTAGACGTATATTCTGCCAGTTAAATACGACAAAAGATCAGAATCACTCTCCAGGATGGATTGCCGAAGAATGCGCTTGATTATGTTTCTGAGCTCATACGAAGCGGCAAAGAACAAGTTTCAACGAACACTTGTCGTTTTCGAGTTTTTTTCCTCAGCTTTCCTTAAAATCGTGGAAAAACATTTATGGTAGAGAAGTAGATTTCCAAGGTAACAAGTAAAAAAGCTAATATTGGTGTAAGACCAATTCTTATGATATCCTAGATGAATGCCCGTAAGTAAAAAAGCTAATATTGGTGTAAGACCAATTCTTATGGATATCCTAGATGAATGCCCGTATGAAATTTCGTATGGGCACCCATTTGACCACTTTTGATTTTTGCAGTGGTTTTTCGCATATATTTCTAGAACGGTTCATCGGACAGAAAAAATGATTAAAACCAATTTTATAGGACTTCATACTATATTCTGAAGAAGTTTTTTGTACAATAGGAATGCTTAGGACTGATGGATTTCACACTATACGTAAAAAAACTAAATTTTTATATGGCAACACCAAGAATGGGTTGCTCGATTTATTCCATTTTTTAAAATTTTATTTGCTATTACTATGAAAATACTATGTACCGAATTTCAGCTCTCTATATCAACGCGTTCTCAGGCAGTTTCCAAATATATAGTGGAAAACGAAATTTTTGTATGGCAACCCCATTTTCGAATTATCAAACTGAAAAATTTAGGCTTTCTGGTGGTTGCATCTACAAGCTGCCAGTCAATTATAGAATGTATACACGTTAGAGTACGAAAATTTGTTCAAAATTTTTATAAAGGTTGTCAATGACGTAAATGACATAGGAAAGAGCACTTTCAAAATTTAAAAACAAAAAAAAAAACAAAAATAGACTATAATTGAATATAAGCATAGATGGCATAAAACTAGATATCGCATGGTATACCAGAGCAGAATGATTCACAGCATGTTTTAGAGAATGCGAGTGTTCCTTTAGCAGCAGTTTTGAATTCAATTAATCGACCTCCTCAACATGGCAGATATGTATGATAAAATATGAATCACTCAGCGTATCCATCATTTCAAATGTTGTAGTCCATTCCGGAATGAACCGGACCACCAAGCCATATAAAATTTGTATACTCTGCTCTGGTATTGCGCGCGACATCGAGGTATAAGTGATGAGAATTTGGAAGCGTGAATGCTGATGACTTAGAAAACTGTGATATTTTAGAAACAGTCAATGAAGTGTTACTCTAAATTCAAATATAATTCTTCATGCAAGAAAATAATGACCTTTCTCGAAAAAGAAAGGAAGGGGGTCGGGTGACTCCCGACAGAAGTAAAACTTCAAATGTTGTGTTATTTCACTCACTTTGTATTGAAAAGAGAGAGTGACAGATTCAAATATCCACGTAGTAGTATTAAAAAGTTTATTTAAAAAGAGTTAAGCTAAAACTAAAGTAAATTTCTTTTTGAAAGAATTGTAAATTATTTAATATAAAAATAGGTGAGTTTACAGCTGATTTTACAGCTGATTTTTTACGTTTTTGATCGGGTTGATATAGATGACGGATTTTTTGGTATTTTTTCAGGAAAACACCGATCGTTTTTGTTTTGAAAATAGATTTTTATTTCATTTGCTCGACGTTTCGGGTCCAGGTGCGGCCCTTCTTCAGAAGCTCTACATAAATAGTATTGCACATAAGTCAGTTTTCTTGAAAAAATTTTTTGACATACCTTTTTGTCTGCGCATATAAATAATTTTCTTAAAAGTAATAATAAATAACAATTATACAGAATAGAACAAAACTGATTACATTAAAATAAAAATAAAATAAAATAAAATAAAATACATTGTTAATAAATTAAAATAGACTTCAAACAAACTTTAAACAAAAACAAAAAGCAATTTACATTCTACGAGGACAATATGAAAGTGAGCTGTTGTCGAGAAGAAAACGTTTATATAAGTGACTAATACTATGGTTTTAATTTGCTTAGTATGTATTTATATTCTTTATTTATCTGTATCTGAGTCCTTGGGTATAGCGCAAATAATGTCGTCCACATATTTTCTTAAAAAAGTTGGTTCTATTTCAGTTTGTTTTAAGGCTTCATCAATTATAAAATCTAATGCCATTTCTGCTAAGATACCAGGTATCAGGTATCTTAGCAGAAATGGCATTAGATTTTATAATTGATGAAGCCTTAAAACAAACTGAAATAGAACCAACTTTTTTAAGAAAATATGTGGACGACATTATTTGCGCTATACCCAAGGACTCAGAAATTAACTTTGTTAATAGCTTCAATAACATACACCATAGATTTAAATTCACAATAGAAAAAGAAATTAACAATAGCATCCCCTTTCTTGACATGCGATTACATAGAACAAGGAATCAACACATTATCACAGACTGATATTGCAAACCTTGTAGCTCTAATAGGATTTTAAACTATTATTCAAACCACCCGCATAACACTAAGATAAACACAGCACAATCCCTCGCCAACAAAATCTTTAAAGTAAGCCACAAAAAATTCCTACAAAAAAACACCGGAATCGTTACAGACATCCTAATAAAAAACAACTATCCATCACATATAATCCACACAATAATAAAAAGAGCTATAAGAAACAACCATTTCAACAATCTCAACAATTCGATACCCACACCGAACAACGCAATAATATTAGATAATACCAATCCTATTTATACATCAATCCCGTTTATATACCCACTATCCTTAAAAATCGCGAAAATAATTAAAACCGGAAATAACCACATAAAAATAGCCTTCAAACCAATAACTAAATTAAACAACAATTACACGAAAACCAAGGATCCGATACCTACACAAGAAAAAAACAGCGTTGTATACAAGGTCGAATGCGAGAACTGCAACGCTGCGTACATCGGACAAACATCAAAAAAGCTTAAAACTAGACTTTCACAACATAAAGCGTATATCAAAAAGAAAGCACCGCGATCAGCACTAGCATCCCACTCAATAGAAACAGGACGTATTTTCTTTCGATAATGCAAAAATAATAGACACAGAGAATAATAGGAAAAAACGAGAACTAAAGGAAGCATGCCACATATACGTTAATAAAAACAGAGTTATAAACATAAGACAGGACACAGAAATAATAAATAAAGAATATAAATACATACTAAGCAAATTAAAACCATAGTATTAGTCACTTATATAAACGTTTTCTTCTCGACAACAGCTCACTTTCATATTGTCCTCGTAGCATGTAAATTGCTTTTTGTTTTTGTTTAAAGTTTGTTTGAAGTCTATTTTAATTTATTAACAATGTATTTTATTTTATTTTATTTTATTTTTATTTTAATGTAATCAGTTTTGTTCTATTCTGTATAATTGTTATTTATTATTACTTTTAAGAAAATTATTTATATGCGCAGACAAAAAGGTATGTCAAAAATTTTTTTCAAGAAAACTGACTTATGTGCAATACTATTTATGTAGAGCTTCTGAAGAAGGGCCGCACCTGGACCCGAAACGTCGAGCAAATGAAATAAAAATCTATTTTCAAAACAAAAACGATCGGTGTTTTCCTGAAAAAATACCAAAAAATCCGTCATATAAAAATAGGGAAAAACCTTTGACAGCAATTAAATAAAAACAATTTTAACTATTTTTTTTTTTTCAATTTAATAGACTTTTTTTTTACAAAAACACATTATTACAAAAATACTTTATAAAAGAAATATAATATAAAAATAATCTTGGTTATTCATCATCACATTCAACTATTGATTGATGTTTTTTGGTATATCTTAACCTTTCTAGTTCGGCTCGACGTTTTCTTTTCTTTTCTTTGTTTGAAGGTTAGCTTTCTTGACTTATTGGAAGAGAATCAAAGTCACTAGATATATTTACTTGTGAGTTTATTTTATCACTGTTATTAAGTTCTTCACTCATCTATGTATATTAATAATAATAGTAATAAAACAAAATTCTGACGAAACATTTTCTGTAAATTTCTAAGAAGAAATGAATGCTTATTGCTTAACTAACGTCCCCCGCAAGGACCCATTGCCGAACAAATGCATACAAATTCTGAAGAACATCTAGGGAAGGCCACAAATTTTTCTCAGAAATTTACTAGAAATTTTACCATAGAATTATTATGCATTATTGGAAGACGAGAACGGGTGTTCGAAGCATTAACAATTTTTATGAGCGTAAACTCGTAGATGAGCAAAACGGGAGGAGAGCAAACGCCTCGAAGAGGGGGAAGGCCAGGTTATTGTCACTCATTTCACCTCTCGCGGCAGTTTTCAGCTCAACATAAGAAGTTTTACTTCAAGAAGTTTATTTTTATTAATTACTAATTCATTACTAATGATTTCCATTTTAATTCAATATATTAATCCGGAGTAATGTAAACATTCGATTTTGTTTTGACACTAAACTAATCGGGAGAGCGGAGTTTTCGGTAAATCCACGTAAAAGTTTTTTTCCCACCACGATACTACCGACCATTTCTGATTTAGATAAAACTTATGGTAGGTACTCACTGGCATTTTTCACATCCTCGTAGCAACATTCACCAGGGGTGAAAATGACTTTACATTTTATCACCTGAATTTAGTACAATAGATACAACAATATGAAAAGATTAAGAAATCACTTCTCATAAAGTTCAACTTAACAAAAATTGAAAAAAAAAAAAACATTTCAAAATTAATCCTTAGTCTACAGCCAAAATCAAGAATCGTAATTAATTATGAAAATCATATGCAAATCCAGAGCAACCAGAAACTTTGTATACATATCCTACATCTTCCCCTCCAAACTTGTGCGGTTCTAATTACTATACATATAAATTCTCGTTAATTTTACCAAGCGTTCCTTGAGAGTTATTATTCTTGTTTCCAATACAAAGCCATTTCAACCGCACTCAGCATATTCGGTATCGTGATCAAGGTTAACAATTTGAGGTAACCTCATATAGGTAGATACCAAAATTTGACTAAATAAGCTGCTACTTATCTTCCGATGTTCAGAACGAAAGATTCATCATAAATCTTGCTGAAGAAAATCTCTATTAATATTCAAGTAACCTTAGGATTACCTTTTGGATGCTATTTATGATAATCATGATGACGACGTATTTATAATTCAAGAAAAGGACTCACGTGGAAGAACCTAACTAACGTGCCGGAGTTGAAGTGCAGACGGAATATGGGAAAAACGTCGGAAGTTTTAAGAATTTTCACAATTATTTGAGTTATAGAAAACTAACTTTACTAAGCCTTAATAAGGGAGAATTCGTCAAGATTTTATGGCAAGGTATTCAGGATTTGATTTAGGTGTTTCGCCATGTTGACGGGCTAATAGACTGGTATAGATGCGTATTTAAATAATACTTACGTACACCCTATTTAAATAAAGGTTTGGCGGTGACTGCTTTCATTGATATAGAAGGAGATTTTGATAAAACATCTTTTGTTGTGATAAAATGTGATGTCTTGTGCTTCGCTGAAAACTAGACTGACAGCTGACACCTAAAAACTGCCGCGTCTGGGCGATGCGTGTGGTCTATAACAACGAGGTTGAAATGATCCACCTAAAAACTGCCACGTCTGGGAGATGCGTGTGATCTATAACAACGAGATTGAAATGATCCACCTAAAAACTGCCACGTCTGGGCGATGCGTGTAGCTTCCAATAAGCTCTCACGATACCAATGCCTACTGTCTAGTGTGAAACAACGTAGAAATTTAAAATGAAAACGATGGCCGAGCACAATCACACTTAGATGGCGGTAGTGTAGCGGTAAATGAAAGAATCATCCGGTTATTCATTCATTTAGATTTATTGAGCAAAACTTCCTTCTATTATTAAAATTAGACTAGTAAAAAAATAACTTCATAAAAAAAATTAACCTAATTGCAATTCAATTTAACTATTATATATTTTTTCTAATTCTACTCAAACTTCTTAACTAGACTTATATTACTATTTAAAATTCCTTTCTATGTTTTATAATTTAATTAACGCTGAAAATAAAAATTATTGTTAACTGTCAATCGTGAATCAATTCTCATGTAGTGTAAATGTGACCCGTGTGGGCACAGTTTTATACCTTGATGAATTGATTAATTGACGAGAATTTATGAACAAGCAACTGAAAACTCAAGAAAATTATATTCAATAAATTTTTAGTATTTGGTGATATTATTTTGTGTAATATGTCCAATACAAATTGGCATGCAATCTTACACTTTAATACCCGTCACCTAACCAAAGATTTATATGAAAGCAAAAAAATACCTTGAATTCACTAATGTCAAAGAAAATCACGTCAAGATTGACTAACTCCCGAATTCCACTGGAAAACAAATTCTTTCCAAAACAAAGCAAAAAAAAAAAAATAAACTAAAAAATGACAGAACTACTTTAATTTTGAAGAACAACAAAAAAACTGACTTTAAATGCAAATAAAAAATAAATGATGAAACCAAAAAAAAGCTCTAAGTGAAATTACTAATGAAAGATAAAATAAGATACAAGTTCAAAATGTCACTGATGAAAAATTGCAAATTTGAGGATACTATGGCTGACTAGCATATGTATACTCCTTGACAATTTGTTGAAAATAGAAGGCAGAATGGGCCTCCTTTTTATAGAAAATTTCGTTCCATTTTCGCTGTCTATAAAGTGAAATATTCGAAATTTTCACTGAAAATGACAAAAGGTTGAATTTTTCTTGTTGTCAATCGATAGCAAATTTAACGATCTAAATTTTGATACCTTTGTCATAAAAATTGATTGTCAATTTGATGATTTTAATTAATTTGTATAATTTTTGTAACATTTGCTATAAAAATGTCAATTCGTTACGTTTCATTTCGATGTAGTAGATTTTCCTGTCATTTGTAATAATTTTTTGTCTTCTTCCCACTGTGAGTCTCTTTCGCACTCATTGTGGGAAATGTATAACTAAAAAATCGCGAATATCGCGTTTCCCGTGGAAAATATCGCGAAACGAACGCGACCATTAAAATCACGGTTCGATTTTACGTGATTTTGATACGTCAAACGACGCGGTAGTATGGAGTTTTCGTTGTTTTGACACTTTCGCGCGCGTGTGTCAAGTGTATTTTTAATGTGTTTTTTAAGTGATTTTTAGTGGTTTTTTCGGGTACCCTCATCACTATGGATATTCCTTTTATAACAGGTAAGCATATTTATAATTCATTTCGTGAATTACGGGTGTAATTTGTAAATTTTACATGTTTGTGGACAAGTGTCATGTAAATATTTTCAGTGCATTTTGTACTCTATTTGTCCACAAATATTAGCAATAATTGTGTTGATTGTGTGATTTGGTACGTGAATTCATGTTTTATGTACTATTTCTTGCATCAAACATAAATTCAAGTGCAATATCCTCAATTTCCACTTTGCATGGATTTTGTTGTTGTGATAGGCATATGTATACATGGTCATGATTTGACTTTGTGTACCTATGGCCTTTTTCCTTAGTTACTTAACAATAAAAAATGATTGATTCCAACTAATTCATTTTCTTTATTTCATTTCAGATATTCGTGGGAACCCTTTTCTACCTGTGAATACTCCAGGTAGAGGTAATTTTTTTATGTATATTTGTTTTTTAAATCTTTATTGATTGTACCCATTTTCTTTTAGGTTCGCTGAACAGATGTCATTTACGTACACTTAGAGGACCAGAAACAATCTATTGTTGGACAGACTTTATATTTTTTGAGGTCTCGCAGGGTGGATGACCTCAAGGGTATGTTAGATTGATCTCAATGTCAGTCTCCCATACGGTTTACTAGAAATAGATTCATAGACGAGCTAGAAGAACTTAATCTTTAAGGGACAATCATATTATTAAGTAACCAGTTACCATGCGAAATACCTACGGGTGGTCTTGGATTCTAACTTATACTGGAATCCAAACCCAGACGTCATTGAACAAAAAGCACCAAAGTCATTAAAGGACGCTAATGTAAAGTGTTAAGTCCAACAAGCAGAGGCGGATCCAAGATTCTTGTGAGGAGGGGGAGCAACTATGATTTAAAAACGATAGAGCCTGGAAACTTGCCAAAGTTCCAAGACACTCGCCATGGCTCGCAAATATCAAATGCACAAAATTTATCATTTATAAGATTCGAGTCGAACAGATAAGCTATACCACTCTCAACGAAGAAAGTTGCTCAAAGTTCAACTTTTGCCACTGTCGTAAATCAAACGAGGTGTTAAATTATTATTTTGTTTCGTGTTGTAAATGGTGGCAGTGTAAAGCTTCCGAATCATCCATTTCGGTTAGTAAAAATAGCAAAATATATTTTATTCAAATTTACGAATTCATTATAAATTTTAACTTTGCAAAATATAGGAATAAAGCGCTACATACTCTGCCGCTATTTAAAATAACAGTCACAGCCAGATGCAATATAGACCTTGTAAGTATACAACTTCATGGAAAAGTTAAGAACGTTTGACTAATAAGCCAAGCTCAGACAGTGTACCGTAAATCAATGCTCCATCAAAATAAATGGGAGTGTTAAAATTAAGATTTTGTTTTAAAAACATGACACAGCCTTGGGACTTACATAGATGCCTTGAATTCTATGCGATTCGCTTTACCTTAAGCGAGGATAATATTAAGGTCGTTAATCAATGATGTAATCATGCAAACTCGATTCACAGTTGTGGCATTCTTTCTGGAGTGTTAAATCAGTAAGCGAAATCAAGGGTACTGTGATAGGCAAAACTATGGATAGGCTTAAAAATAAGGAAAATCAGATCAAAATCAAAAATAAAGAAGAGAGATGGAGAGCATTTATAGGGTGAGGTTCTGGTGTAATAAAAGAAGAGGGAGAGACCAGGTGCTTTAAGTTTAACTAAAAGAGATGGATGCCAGACTCAATCAAAGACCTTTGAAATATCTAGGGTATCGATTTTGGATCACCACAATTGTAAAGACCAAGGTTCCACCGTTGGGTAAGAAAACCCAGCAAGTCTCCAGACGAGCTTCCAGTCCGGAAGCCATAACGGCGATCATTGATGAGCTGTTTGATTTCAAGATACTTCATTAATTTGGAGTTAATAGAAGATTCAAAAACCTTTGAAAGAATCGAAGTGATTGCAGTTAATCGATAATTTGAAGGATCGCTAGCCTCTCCTTTATTGGGAATAGACTGAACGTGAATTAGTTTCCAACCAGTTGGAAATTTTCTTGTCGAATAAAACGAGTAGAATGATTTGCGCAGAGTTCTCGCCAAGGATGAGACACACTTTTTGATTAGCAGGGGTGAGAAACCATCAGGACCTATGGCTTTAGAGACGCTTATCCCCTTAAGGATCTTGAACACACCTCTCCTAAGAATGTGTATTGGCTCTTGTATACATCCACACGGGAGATGCAAGATAGGTTCACAGAATAGAAAACGAGTATTTGAGGCGAATGTACCAACCAAAATATTAGCTTCATCCAGAGAGTCACCAACCACTTCACCATTGTTAAGTAGTGAAGGTATAGAGGAGTTGGTTGAGCTGTTCCAGATGGTTTTGATCAGGGAACAGAAACATTTGCTATCCTTAATTCCAAGGTACTTAGTCTAGCATTTCTGTTAAAAAAAAAAAATTCTCTCCGGATAATGGACTTGGAGGTGTTCTGTGTATTCTTATCGACTTGTTTCAATTCTGGACATGAATGCAATAAATACGCTCGAAAAGCACACTCGTTGGTTTTTATTACTTGGTTGAACTTATCGTTAAACCTTCAGCAACTTTTGCTGTTGTTGAGACCTGCTGTAGGAATAAGGAATGTATTCATGCATGTTAAGACTTAAAATTTCATTAAGCTCTAATGTGAATTCATCAACATCGATCGAAGCAAAACAGCGACCAATCAATTTCTCTAAAATACTGTTTGAAAATATCCCAATCAGCATTTATAGTTTCTTTTTATTTAAAGATCTAAGTATTCTTGTAAAACTATTGCATTTTATGAAATAAAAAAATATATATTCCAAAATAAATCGTTTGCTTTAAATGTAATAACTCACTACACCAATATGCAATGATTTGCTTGCCGTAGTCTACTTTTGTTGAATTTCTCCAATTAATAGTTGTAATTTTTTTACATCGCAGACTCATCAATTGGTAGCTCTTTCCAATTAAAACAAACTTTCTATCGCTTTTACCCCAATAAGTTCTGTCCTGCTCCAAATACCCTGAGAAAGCCCACGATAATGGACATATGTATTTATACATGAATTATACAGAAATCAGCACTTCCTGTTTCCTCTATAGGATTTAACAGCCACGATTTAAAGTAGAGCGTGGGTTGAACCACTAGCCATAAGGGCTGAGTTTTTATCAAATTGAACGCTTCCAACATATTTTAATATTTTTAATAAAAAGGGCAGTAGAATAGATTTTTTTATGAAAACTTCAGAAGATGTATTGCAATTTGCTTTTTTAGTGGTCTACAGACAGGGGCGCCCCCCGCGCCGCGGAGCTGGATCTGCCAACAAGTGACCTTGAGCCTAGGGCAATGTACTTGTTTTATACGGCTACCATAAGACCCACGTTAATATGAGTCCAAACTCAGTACGGTTAAAGCCGAATTGATGGTCATACAGAGATGGCCTATCTTAGTAAGAATTACTGATTACATGCACGCTGCATCCACTGAGACACTGGAAATGATCTCATATATCTCCAGTGTCGCGATTAGAGCTGTGTTAATAAGGGTGCGGGGGATGGGGCAAATATGCAATTGGTGAGGTACGTAAGTTTATGTTTAATGTAAAGCCGCATTACTAAATGCAGAGTTGTGTGAGATCTGCAAAGCTTAGCTATGCAGTTAATTACTTTTCAGTGATTAGGAAGATTATTTCTTTTACGAGTTTGATTCGAAAGTATGATAGGTATAATAAGTACAAAAAAATTATTGAACTTTTCGACCGAGCGATTAGAGAGGTCTCATCAGGATGGTTATCTCTGATCGCCTAGCATAGAAGTTCAATGATGGAGGTCACACCAATTGCCCATATAAATACTTTTTAAAAAAAGTAAGTGTGCACTTCGCAAATTGGGTGATTGTTCCCCCTTTTTTGCCTGGTGGCATATGGATAAACCAAGAATAACCACTTATACGAAGGAGGTTTCTCGTATAACAGATTGAAGTTTATTGAAAATAATTTTAATAAATTTACAAAATGCATTTTAAATGCAAAAAATGATTGAAATTTTCGACCCAGCTTTTACTTGGTTTATACATATGCCACAAGGAAGAAAAGGGGGAACAATCACCTGATTTGAAAAGTGCACACTTACTTTTTATAAAAAGTATTTATATGGGCAATTGGTGTGACCTCCATCATTGAACTTCTATGCTAGGCGATCAGAGATAACCATACTGATGAGACCTCTCTCATCGCTTGGTTGAAAAGTTCAATAATTGTTTTTTTTTTTCACTTAAAATGCATTTTTTAAACTTATTGAAATTATTTTCAATAAATTTCAGTCTGTTAGACGAGAAATCTCCTTCGGATAGATATAATAGTACAAAAATTGTGTGTAATGTCTGCAATGCTTTTGTGTTCGATCCCATAAATCAAGTGAATAACACGTAAGGTCGATACGGTTTTGGATGATACAGAGAATGCCTTTACTAAATGTAAACGAGAAGATTTGTTCTGCGTGCAGGGAAAAACAAATTTATGTTCTACTAGCTAATTAATAAGGAAGTAAAATGTCTGAAAATACAATAAAAACGCATTCTAAACCTGCTTTCCCGACGGCTCTCTCACTAGTGACGGACCCGGGGTGGGTGTTTACTTTCCTGAAACTGACATTAGGAAGGAGTGCTCACTCCGAAGATGCACCACTGTTTTCCGGGTTGAAGTCTTCGCCATCGCAATGGTTGCGAAGGTAGTCCTCGATATGCAAATCAAGGGTAAAGGCCTTGCTATCCTTTCAGATAGTCAGGCAGCCTTGATGGCTCCATATAAGTTATTGGGGGATTGCATGTCGTCTGTAGATAAGTTGTGTATCTACAACAAGATGTCAATTCAGTGGGTTGAGTGGGGAATAAAACGCTTGAGCTTTAAGCTAGAGCTGGCTCTGATTCTCCGTTCTTCAGACCGGAACCCACCGTAGGCATTGCCATCTGGATTATCGGGTCTATCATCAAAGTGGATGTTCATCGGAAGCATCAGCAGAGATGGGAGAACCTGAGTACTTGCAGGTGCACAAAACATTGTAGAACTGTGGTTGGCATCATCACCGCCAACAGTTCGCTTCCCGCTTATCTAGCAAGAACGGGAGTTATTGACGGCCCTGACTGTCTGGGAAGCTGGGGGTCGAGCCTGAGACAACCGAACACTTTCTATGTGCTTGTCCGGCCTTCGCCCGGAGCAGGCTGGATACTCTATTGCCTGCATTCCTATCTGCCGGAATACTCTATTGTCTGCATCCCTATCTGCAGATGAACTGAAAAATCTTCCTCGCCAAGACCTGATGCGCTTCATTAAGAGTACTGGATGGTTCTGGTGATAGGGTTTCTGGCAGGACAGCACAATAGGCAGCTTTAGCCTCATGTGGGATCTCTGGTCCTCCTGCCATAAAAAAAATGTAAAAGTCAAACTTGCAGGGAAAAACTAATTTTTGTGTTAAACCTTCATTCAACAAGAACTAAAATGGCTGAAACTACAATGAAAATGCATTCTAAACCTGCTGGTGTAGCACTGAATTCTTTGAATGAATGCCTCCAGTATCTCAACGAAGAAAAATTTTTTAATTTAATTTAATTTAAATTCATAAAACACATAATTTCAAAAAAACTATTCGGATTGAGAGCAGAAAGTAAGGACATCCAACAAGACATGTTGTCACTAGTTTTGGAAAACTGTAGTGCAATGAAAATATTGAAGGAGTTCTCCGGTACAGGTCACATTCCAGGAATATTTCTGTACAAAATCATCTAGTTAGGCTCCTAGGTATGAAAATAGCAACAAAATTGCAGAGACGCAAGCATTACAATTAGGTTTTTTAAATAGAAAGAGGCCCCCTAACAGTTTCTGTTTCACATCTTATTTTTAATTTCCAAGTACCGTCCTGTAACATTTGCATATAGCTGAGGGTAATGCGATTATGTACCTTGGAGTAACGTTCAAAATTAGGGACATTTTTCTTGAATATTAAAAAAAATGGTTAAAAGCTTCATTTAATTTTTTCGAAACCAGTTGCTTTGCCTCGTTATTAGATTGATTCGCTTTCAGTCTTTGTTTTTTGAGTTCCACTAAATTCTCGTTAATCAATTCTTATGACTGTGAGCACAGCATCCCCATTACGGCTCCACTCTGGAGTTCTATTCCCACTAAGTTACTTGCTATTTGTTTCAGACGTGCGAAATGAGGCCAAATTTTCTCCAAACTCCAGTAAAGTTGACTCGACGTAGCTATATTGCTCATACCGTCTAAAATGTTTAAATTTGTCCCGAGGGTTTTGAGATCTATCCCAGGGCGGATGACTCTCGTATTATCCAAAAGCAATGTAGTGTAGGCTAAGTTTTTTCAAGCACACTTGTCCTTAACTTTAGGTATGAAGCTTCGCGTAAACAATTCATTGAAAAGATTTCCAAATGACAGGAAGAGTATCTATAGAATGCCAGGACCCTCGGGAATTGATGGGAATGAAAAGGCAGAATAACTGGCCCAAAAAGGAGCATTGATGCCACTCATAGAACCAGAACCCTTTTGTGGTATCTCATACAATACCGTGAAGCTTACCATGCAAAACTGGATCCGGAACCAAATGGACCAGAGATTGACTTCAATGACAGGATTCAGACAAGCCAAAACATTCATTAAAAAACCTTCCACAAAGAAGAGCCTAGATCTTTTAGGGCTATCTAGAAATCAACTTAGAATCATTATAGGAGTCCTAACCGGACACTATAAACTTAACAAATACAAGCATCGGATAGGCATCTCACCCACTGATGTGTGTAGACTATGCTTCGAAGATGATGAAACATCGGAACACGACCTCTATGATGTAGATGCCAGGCTTTTAGCTCATACCGCTCCTCCTAGGACGAGTGGGTTTGTTTGATGAACTGTAATGTAAGCGGTGCACAAGAAGCCAGTGATGGCTGCGGTGCAGTGACCACTCACCCCGCTAAAACCAAATCTAATCTTTAGCGTACTTCTTAATGCCTGTGGGTTTTCCCTGTGCTGCCGATGTGAGCTTGTCAGTATCAGTACATGCGTGTGACGTAAGACTAACGAATCGAGACGTAAATATGAGCGTTGGTTTCAAAATGCTGCTTGACGTAAAACGAAACGCCATAAAGCGATGATTGCCTGTAAATAGAAAAGCAATAAGAGGAACGGTAAGAACCATCATCGGGAATCAACACAGCTGTTTGGAAGCTAATGTTATAAAACCAATTGAGGAGTTCTACGGCAATGATGAAATTAACAGGGTAATACCTGGAAAGAAAAACTTTGTGTCAGTGAAGGTAAGGTAAATACTGTGTATGATAATTCTAATATATTTGATACCTGTCACATATTTAACATAGATAGGCTACTGCTAACCAATTTACGAAAGATATGCTGGAAATTCAAGAGCAATGTGAAATTGATGATGATAAGCTGTGGTACATATTTAATGTTGGGACTAGAATCTTTCATTTTCAATTTTTAACATGCATTGCTCAGTGCAGTATTGAATAATATTCGGGAACTGCGAATTTCCCAAATATTAAAAACTGGGGAAAATTTTTGAAGATGCTTTTGAGACCAATTTAATCGACAATACTACGTTTAACCAGGGAACATACACCAAACATTCCAAACTTCAGAAAACTATTTATTTACTATACAGGATATCACTGGTCTAATATTCAGGCTGCGATTCACGTTTTACACCATATATTTCGGCAAGATGGAGAAGTACAGAGTGCAAATAATTATAATTAGTGACTACCTGAAATTCAACACTGTAAGATATAAGTGGGGCGAGATCCGAAAAATCTCTACTTCTCAGATAGATCGGCAGCCCAATACAAAACTTGAAAAATGTGTAGAATGTATCTCGTGCACAAAGATAACAGAGAATGGAACTTTTTTACGACTTCTTATAAAAAAAGGGTATGCAATGGGTTTTGACATATGAGAATTTTCTTTTTCGCCGATTAAAACTCCGTAACTCTCTATTCGCGATTCTCTAACATACCTGGGGAGTTAAAGAAAACGTGAGAAGTATCGCAATATTTAAGGACGGTGCATTCTGTGCGGGAGGGTCGTAGAGCATTGGAGTTTTCTCTGCGGATTTTGGGTCTATATTACAAAAATATAGTGAACAATTTCTGGGGGAGTGGCTTTTGGGGATGGGGGTCGTATCACCCCTCAATTGGGTTGTCCGAAATACGTCACATTTGGTATCAAATTAAAGACGGAGAAGCGGGTAATCGAGTGGTGTAGTTATTTTTTTTATAATTTTAACGTCATATCTGAATTTTTACCGCCGGAAAACGGATTTTTTGGACTTGGGACATATACACCCCAGTTCCTATATTTTGCATGTTCTTTATTTCACGTTCATTAGTACTCTGTTCAGAACATTTCTCTGATGGAAAGTGAATTTACACCACTTGCGAGTACTCCATAATGATGAGTTGAAAATATTTTCATTTTTGTACCCAAAAACGGCCATCTTTTCATCTTAAGAAGAACTCCTTCACATCTTTTGCAGTTATCTCCCAAACTATTTATCAGACTCAAGAACTAATTACATATTTAATTAGGGGCAAAATGTAGATGCGAGTTCATATAAGCTGTGCGAACGCACACTAAAATTAAATCACTTTTCTTCAACAAAGCAGAGCAGGCATTCTCAATAACTTGCATTCTTGACATGACAGTCGTGACGCATTAACTTGCGACTGTGACACTACACTATAAGGAACACACATATAAATATAATAAATTGTAATAAGACTTATTATATTTATACATTACTGAACTACAGTAACGTTCATTATCAAGTAGAGCATTAAGCTGGTACTATCAAGCTAAATCCTAACCAAAGGATTCACTACACCAAACACCACTTGTATGCTACATTAAGGCATACAATTATCGCATATATAAATATAATAAACTACAGTAAGGTCTATTATATTTGTATACTACTAAACTACAGTAAAGTTCAGACCACATCACACTATGAGAAAACCAGTATATGTCTGAGTACTAATTCTTCTTTTTTCTCGTTACAGCATCGCGACCATCAATATTAGTTTAAGTGATTTTTGTTGAAGTTCATGTCATTATCTTTGTTGTTGTGTTAATTTAATTTGTTCATTATTCTTGTTCATATCGTTGCTAAAATAAAGCACATTATTCTGAAATTGTTTAATTGGTCTATTTATTTTTTGATCTGGCACCCCTGTTATTAGTTTAGACAACCCTAGAGTTTGTACACAAGCTTTAACGTGCATATTTAGAATTTTTAAAGCATCTCTTCTGTACTGGAAGAAGATCAAATTGACAACTTTCGTATGCTTTAAAATTTTTACCGGGTTCCTTGAAAAACCAAAATCCATATTTCTCTGTTAGTATTGCAAGGATTTCCATAATTTGTTTTTGTATACTAGCAATCTCCGATGATTCACTAAGTATCTTGTAGTAAAACCCGTTCGCAGTACGAAAACTCATCCTGTCCTCAGCGCTATCAGTAACCTTACGATCTATTTTGGACTTCCGACTCAAGTAATAACCAATCGGGGTACTGCATTTACGTCAAAGTCGTTTGCAGAGTTTTGTGACAACAACGGAATACAACATGTGAAAACTGCCGTTCGAACACCTCACGTTAATGGACAAGTAGAGCGAGCCAGTTAACTAATACTGAATTTCGTTCGAACTACAGTGGAGGATAAGTCCAGGTGGGACGAGTGCTTACGAGAACTACAATGGTCAATCAAAACTGCACAAAACACAACAACCGGATTAACCCCAAACGAGCTTACCTTCGAATTCAATCTCCGTGATCTTACTAGAAATCGAATGCTACAAGCTCTGCAGAACAACCCGTTAGACAACACAGCAACTCTGCTCATGAGTGATAAACGAGAGTTAGCTGCTTGTAAAATCACCGTAGAGCGGGAGAAATGGAAAAACGCTTCGATGCTCGTGACAAAATACCGACAGTTAATCAAGAAGGGGACCTCGTCGTTGTAGAGGCCGTACCGACCGCTGGAGGAGAATCCCATAAACTTGAACCACGTTACCAAGGGCCTTACGTAATCTTAAGAAGCCTGGGTAAGGATCGTTATATTAGAGAAGATATCGAAGGTGCACCCCGGAAACAACGAAAATTCCATTCAGTGTATTCGATAGACAGGCTGAAACCTTGGTGTGGACTATACGCGGAATTAGACGCAACCAGCGAAGAAAGATTTTCCGACACCGAAGATGACATCAAGGACAACGAATTCTACGTACAAGAAGGGGCAGAAACTGTCCCATATCAGGACCAGCCGAGCCCTCACGTTACCTGGCAACGCTACATAATAAGAGGAACAAGTTCACCATGATTTTGAAAATAGTTTTGGAATTGTAGAAGGCGTCGACCGTTATTAAGGATTCATTATTTTGCCGTCCGTGACACCGTAAATATTTAATTGTTTTTCGTGCCGATATTAAACGCTGTCGTGCTGTTTTTAAATAAATTTAATCATTTTAAACCATTATTGTTTTCCTTAAATTACTTTTCATCATATCCATTCGATCTTGACATAAATATGTATATGTAACTATCAATTGTACCAAAGAAATATACTTCAAATTTAAGATGTAACTGCTTAGTAACACAACTGTAATCACGACACGGAAGATATATGAGGTCGAGTGATTTACTTCTCAGTCCCCATTCTAATTTAAAATTTTTACCGACTTTTCGTTAGATTTAGGCCAAAATAGCCACATTACAATCAGGGATTTTTTTATGGATTATTCTCAAATCACAGGCGGATCCAGGCGGGGGGGGGGGGGGTTCATTAAAAAATATTTAATTAATTGAGTTATTTGAAAAAAATATATATAATTCAACTTCAAAAATTATAAAAAATATTTTTCTACCAAAACTTAAAGAAAACAAAATTGTAACACAATGAATACTATTGTTTGCATGTATGTGAATAGGTTTTTCTCATAATTTTAGTTATGGTGATCATCAGAAAATATGTTTAAATACTTTCAAAAACAATGTTTTTTCACGTACACAAATAATTCAATAAATTTTAAAATAGAAGATAAGATGAATTGGAGTATGGAAATTTTTACGGCAAGTTGACGGATGTTAAGGTATCTGACCACTAGCCTATACATAGATTGGTACATAAACAATAAATTCTGGCATTAAAATAGCAGCAAGCAAATGGGTTTTGTATATTTGTCCCAGATTAAAACATAATAAAACAAGTGTGCCTAAGTTTGTTCAAAGAAAAGCAAACAAAAATTGCTTAGTTTTTACCAGAAGTTTAATAACAAAGTGTTAAACTTTTAAACTACAGGTAACTTCAAATAGAAACAAAAAAATATGTTTGTATGTTTCAGTGCCTGAAAGATTTTGGTGTCCTAAAATTATTGAAACTCTAGAAGTTTTTGAAGAATGAATGCTTTTATTAAATCTAACGAGATTTCGTGCACTTTTGGTGCTGTCAACTAAAAAAGAAGTGATCATGGCTTTACCGATTCGGTTGATACCTGATTTTAACTACCCTTTATAGACATCCAAGGAATTTCCGAACTTAAATTTAACTAACCCAAAGATAATAATAATAACCATACGTTAGAAGTTAAAACATTGTTTTGTCTATTTAGATGACATTCTTGTCGCCTCAAAATCTACATATTAGTGAGCATTTTGCCCATTTGGGAAAAATTTTCTGGAAGTTTTTGGTCTCATTATCAACGTGGATAAATACAAGTTTTCGTCATTCGAGGTAATTTTTTAGGCCACTTAATCTCGCCAGACGGCATTAAGGCACCAATCGAAAAAGCGGAAGCCATTGCAAATTGTAATCTACCGGTTACAGTGAAGGACCTCACGACGTTTTCTCGGCACGATTAACCTCTAAAACCATTTTTTACCATATGCGGCAGAGCGTCAAGCACTCTTAAACAACTATTTAAGAGGCTCTTTAAATTGTTATCATTCTCAAGCAAACAGGTTTTTAGAACGATGGCATAGAACGGTGAAAGCTACTATTATGACCTACAGCAACAGGACTTGGCCAAATATTTTACCATTCGTATTATTTGGCGTCAGGATAGTGTTCAGGGAGGAATATTTAAGAATTCCGGCAGAATTAGTTTCCAAGAAGCTTTACGCCTGCGTTGAGACTTTCTTCAAAAAGTCCAGTGTAATCCCCAGTCTGGTTTGGTTGCTTCTTTACGTAAATTGTTTGCTGATCTTCCGCCGATACCCGAAGACATTTTAATTTATTTATTATTATTATTATTTAATATTATTATTTTATTTTATTTAATATTATTTTATATTATATTAAAACAAAAATGTTTTGAAAAAGTAGTCTCAGGTTTTATGTCCTTAGCGACGTTTTATGAAATTAACTTTGGAAAAACAATTCCCAGACGTTTGTGAAATGAAGCTTGGAAAAGAATTTTCCAAGACGTTGTGCTATTGCGTTGGGAAGTTATTAACCCAGAAATTTATTTTTAGTCTGGAGAATAATAACTAAGATATTTTTTTATATTAAGTATGGAAGATAATGTACAAGACTTTATTATATTAATGTTATAAATTATTAACCGCATTTTTTAAACAAAAAAAAAAAAAGGAAATCAAAGAAAATATGTATTGATGATTCATGGTGTAATTTATTGAAGCACTTCCTAGTTGGTTGCCCCCCTTTAACTTGAAAGTACACAAAATATTAACGCTAAACTACATAATGGTTTTTGGTACACCTTATATACCTTACATACAATTATATTTTTATTTTGTAGTAAGATGACCCCACCCCCGCCTAATTTTATTCCTAAATCCGTGACTGTCCCGAATTTCCTTTTTTTTTACAAAAATTTTACCAAGGGTATATTTCTACAAAGCTTGAAATATTACCTTTTGAAAACGTTTTAGATCATTAAAATCGAAATGGGAGATATGAGTTTTTCAAGCGGACTCTATCAATAATTATTAATAATTTATGTAAGCAAATAAGCTTCCAAAATGTTTTCCATATCGGTAACGTCGCTTCAGAAAGTTGGTCTAGGAATCGTGGAATGGTCCTATACAATTATCGTTTTACTAATAAGGGTCACACAAATAATAATTATGTCTGTGACCTGCCCAAAACTCATAGTAATTTGATGAGGCAATATACTTTTTTATTTAGAGAATAATCCATTTATCATTATCTCAATTCAGTATAAAAAATTTCAGAGTCCTTTTTCGAGAACTTTCCTGTCAAGTACCTATTCCCAAAGTAGATTTTAAGCTCCTATTGAAACTCCCATTTCTCAACTAGAGTGTAGTCTAATAAAATAAATTCGTATTATTAAAGGCATCCATTCCTCTTGTTGCTTAGTGTTTTTTTTTGTTTTTGTTTCACTAAATACACCTACAATCATATATACACTTAAAGAACTCGCTCGGTAGTTGACTACATTATTAAGAGGATTCTTACAAGTATCCCCATTTATATCTCGAACAATGCAAAACGATGGACCTTGATCTTGGACTGGCACATACTTAATAGGAGCAGATCTGTCAAAACCAAGCGAAAATATCCGGCTCGGAGGACCAGAGAAGGACACTGACAATATTTATAAATGAAAACCTCTCAGAAAAAATATTCTTCTTACCTAGATAATTAATTTCAAATTGGGCGTGCTTGGTTTAGTGGATTCCAGAAGACAAATGGACATTTCATGCTCTTCATGCGTGTCATTACATCACACGGCCATATTCAGCTAATTCTCTGCCTTGCACTGATTGCGTAATTCATTACGATTCAGTAGAGACTTTTTAATAAGAATCATTTACGGTGTTGAATTAATTGAGTTAAAGGTTACCGCCGATCGATAGCAATAAGCTCAGAGAATGACAAGAATTCCTCGCTCCTGACCGACGAAAACTATAAAAAAAATGGTTTTAGTGCTCGTCCGAAAAAAAAAAGTTTATGTAAATCGATAATTTCACCGGGCACTCTTCCGTCTTGCCTCCAGAACTATGTATAAACTTCGCTCTACGTACTTACTCTCAGGGGCGAATTAACTTAATTTACGACTGATTAATCGATACTGCGGAGGTGTTTACGAGGCTGCCTAGTTTATAATGCACCACCGAAAATTGCTGATGTGTTGATTATTTTTGGCGTTCCAGGTCACTTTTCTATTCCAAATTAAAGGTTTGTTTGCCCATTTAGTCTTATCCATTGAGGAAGAGAGAAGTTCACATTGCATTGGCCTAACTTCCGGAAGGAATTGATTGAACTTTGTGGATTTTTGGGATATATTTTTCATTGGCTAAAGAAAGCTAATTACTTTGTGATTAAACGCTGACTGATGTTTGTCCATATTGTACGGAAGTCTATTTGAGATAGAAATTTTGTGGTGAAGACTTTATCCTCTTTGTCTTTATGGAGCGTGGAAATTAATTTTCATGTAGTGCATTTATACAGATATTTTTCTTTGGGTATTGATTCACCTTTTCATTTTTTCATTATGAAGCGATTCTACTACCAAGATAGAAAAGGACGTCTTTAGACAGACTAAAAATAAACTCCCTTAACATTATTTGATATGCCTAGGACATGCTGAATTTGTGTAGAAAACTGTATTAAAAGTTTAGAGTTTCAGGCGAATTCTTCGTAGTCTTAAAAGGAATTTTCAAAGAATGGAGGGACTCGCGAACAAAACCTTTTATCCAACTTTGAAGAAAATTTAAAAAGAGACTAAAGTAGGTTAAGAAAGAAGATTTCTTCCACGGAATGCAAAAGTGATTTTTTGTATAGCAGATACGTTCACACTGAATACAATGGAAGGGATATCGAGGGTGCCATTTAATTAAATGTGTTTTCTAGGTCGTAAAGATGGGATGAGATCGATGTGACATTAAGTGTATCACTAAAAGCATTACTTATAAAAATAACAAAAAATAAAAAAACTACAGTGATTAGAAACATGTAACTATTGTTGTACTTATCCTGTAAATATTATGCATACAATCTGTTCCATTAGGTAGTAGATCTAAACAAGGAATGATTTTTGAAATGATATTGCGAAATAACATGAATTACGTAAGTTTTATTTCACTAATTTAAGCATAAATATTTTCCCATAAGAGCAATGGTAAGCGCGAAATAAATTAAAAGTGTAGCTCAATTGGAATAAATGGGAGCATTTTCATTTTCTTATAAACGTTGCTTATGAAGGGAAGCTCTATAGATTGTTGTACTTAACAGTCGTGCTAATGGAGATTACCAAGAGTGTTACTCAATCTATCAATCAGTCAGTTCTATTTAAGTTTTTTACTTTAAAACAAAGCAATGCTAATGATATTTCAATGCAATACATACTATATATACTAGGTTTCTGTTTCTAAGAAAATCCTTTGCGCACTAGTATAGTATGTCGTTCATGCTCGTGACTACATTCGACGCATAAGAAGGAAAGAATATAGGTAAAAATATCCCTCCTTATATCTACTACTTAGTTTAATTAAAGCCTGGTTTTCATTCTTAAGTTATATACCAAGTTCAACTCTTAATTTGTTCATAATACTATTTCATGCTCTAAATGTAATATCGGACAGTAACAATGGCTTACACAAATAAATGCATTTGTGTCTTGTATTTGTTGCTGTTTCTACCAATATTTGTGCAAAAATTAAGTTGAAAACTTTAATTCAGCCGAAACTTTAATAAAAGATATCTATTTTAGATATTGAACTTTTGATATACTATATGTAAAAGTAAAAAAGATGGAGAAGTTCCTAATTATTTTTAGTGTTGTATTAGTATTATTAGCAGGAAACAAAATTAGAAGGATATTAAAAAAACGAAAACGCACAAGTCCTGCAATTAATAACGTAGTGTCTGTAGGCCGAACTCGCCGGCGGCCTTATAAACCGAAACAGTTTTGGGTTAATCCCATATATCAAAAGAAGAAACTATAAGGAGACTACTTTCAACTTTTTAAAGAAATAAGGGATGACAATGATAAAAAAATCTTGAATTACACTCGACTGGCTAGGTTACAGTTTGAAAGATTGTTTTTATTCGTGCGGAGTAGCATATCGAAATGAAGTTTCCGAACACCACTGACCGCAGAGATGAGGATCTTGTTGACTTTAAGGTATGAAAATATGTTTTAATACAAACAAATTTGATATTTATTCCTAGGTATCTTACAAGTGGAGACAGCTATAGCAGCCTTAGTTACGCTTTCCACATTCCAGGCAGGCAGAGAAAAATGGAAATAAATAGATTTAGCTCGATATGGAAATTACCAAATTGCTATGGTACTAATGATGGAAAAAACATCACCATTAAGTATCCGGCAAAAAGTGGATAGTTATTTTTCAATTATAAACTTTCATATTACTTATATTAAAAGTTTGTAATGTAAATTGTTGACTTCGTTGGTGTGCTTTTCAGAAATACTTTGGGAAAAGCATTGGAAAATGGATAAAATATTGCTCACAAGTAACACTTAATTTCGTCATTAGCAACATTTCCTTTAAGGAGATATTTAATTCGCCCCTTTCGTGGGAGGAATCTTCCCGATCGAAAACATGCATCGTATCATAGATGGCACAAAAACTAGATGGCGCGTGCAGTACCAATAAAGTATACAAAATTTATTTGGTTGGGTGGTCAATTCCGGAATAGACCACAATATTTGAAATAATGTATTCGTCGAGTGATTCATATTTTTTCGTATCTGAAGTATTGAGGAAGTCGATCAAATGTGTACAAAACTGCTACTATAAAAATATTTGCTTTCGCACGCTATAAAACATGTTATGGTCCATTCCAGAATGCACTATCCATTTCACAATCTGTATACTTTGCTCTAGTATGTCATGCGACATCTAGTTCTTGTGCCATCTATGATCGTATGCAGCGTCTCAGTGATGTTATCATTGTCGGAATTCCTAAACAGTCCAAAGAGATTGTGGTTGATATAGTGAAGAGTATTGCTGCGATTCTTGGTCATCGAGTCTCTCCGTATATTGATGGTTTTCGTGTTAAAGGTAACTCACACCAGCACACGCCAAGTGTGCGTTTCTCCTGCCATGGAGAGCAAATATCTTTCTTGTCTGCCTTCCATGCGAAAGGGGGCATCAAACTATCACAGCTGGAGGGCTTCTCTTCAGATAGCCCTCTTTATATTAAGGAAATTCTACCGCCGCATGTCAAATCTCTTCTACGCGAGACGATAAAGTTGCGCCAGGTGGGAAAATTATTTGCAGCCAAAACAGAAGGGGCCTTCTATATGTGAGGAGGGGTAAAGATGACCAAGTCCTAAACATTGTTAGCCACGAGCAATTACAGAGCATTGTTGTAACGAACTCATCATCTAATGAGATCTATATCCCTCAACGCTGGAGCTGAGCTGATGCTGTGCAATGGAAATTTGATTTTAAATTCTAGTCTTATTTCTGGTTTCAATTTTATTTGCTTATCTAAGTATTTTAGTTTTCCTTTCTTTTTTTTATTCTATAGTTTTTTTTCTCTCTCTGTTTTGATTTTCAAATCATTTGTTTTGTACTTTTCAATCTTAATGTTTTTTGGTTCTTTTTTTTCATAATCTTTATTTGCATGTAATATTAGTCTGCGATCGAGGATATGTTTATTTTTACGAAAAATTTTCCAAATCAATGTGCGTTTAAATACCTTCCCGACACAGTTGCCATTGCCATCACACCAATGAATTTGGATTGTTATACAGATTTGGACAAGGTAAGAATTTTTCTTAAGATTATGTGTGATCATTCGCGAGGAATTAATGTATGCACATTAAATGCAAGAAGTATCCGGATAAAGATAGATAAGATTCGGTATATATTTTCTGCCTCCAGTGTTTATGCGATTTTAATCGGCGAAACATGGTTAAATAGTGACTTACCTTCATCCTTCTTTGCTATCCCTGGATATACTCTGTTTAAAAACGATCGGAAGAATCGTTCGGGTAGCGGTGTGGCAATCTACATTAAGGATTGTCTTAAAGCAAGGGCTGTTTCTTTGTCGATGGACTTGCCCATTGAATTTATCAGTGCAGAGGTTGGATCTGGGAAGCAAAAATGCTTAGTGCGCGCAGTTTACTGCCTCCCAATGGTTTTCTATGATGTTAATGCTCGAGAGTTTGAGTAGTCCATGTCGCGTATGTCCAAAACCTGTGCTAATGTTATTGTAGGAGGAGATCTAAATATCAACCTACGCCGTCAAGACAGTTTATCATATCGGTTTTTACATTTCGTTCAATGCCTTAATCTAAATGTAATTAATTCTCTTCCAATGTACTTTAATGCAGAGAATCCTTCATCACTTGGCCTACCCATGGTTACAGATTCGAATAAAGTAATTTCACACAACCCAACCAGCACCCTGGATCATGATATTCTCTTCTTATATTATGACTTTCCTGCAGTGCACGCACCCTCTATTATCAGGTATAGATATCATAAGTAGAAAAATATCGATGAAAATCTTTTATTTGATGAATGCTTGCATCTGCCGTGGAATGAAATCTTTCGCTGTGAATTCGCCGACGATCAAGTACAACTTTTCTCATCCCTTATTAACTACCTCTTTGAAAAATATGTACCAATAAAAAGAAAATATATACCCATTGATAGTAGTCCCTGGTTTTCGTCAATAGTTCGATCTCTCATTGACGAGCGTGAATATTTATATCATGGCTATAGGCTGCTGCGGACTGATGAAGCGCGATCCCTGTACATATCTTTTCGAAACAGGGCGACCGCGGAAGCTCGATGAGCAAAGCGCTAATATTTCAGCTCAAAATTTAACCGTAATCTTAGTCAAAAGACGCTGTGTGTGAAATTTACGACAAGCTGGGGCCGTGGAAGGTAGTAATTATAATTCTAAAATTGATCTCCACCCTGAAAAACTAAACATTTTCTTTACAGTGATTCCACTCCCAGGTAATTCAGCATGATATTTCTCTGTATCCAATAACAATGGCAATACCTTTCCTTTTAAAGGAGTCGATTATAGTGAACGTGTTGCTGCTATATCCTCAATCAAATCTGAAGCTATTGGACCTGATAACTTACCACCACGGTTCATTAAACATTTGTTCCCATTTATCGGAAAATATATGCTACGTGTTTGACGTCATCGTCTTTTCCCTTCCCTTCTTGTCCCGCCCATCCCGAAAAAATCCTCTCCGGCATCTGCAGCGGATTTCCGCCCAACTAGTATTTTGTCCTTTGTATCCAAAGTATTTGAAAAGCTTATGTATAAACAGATAATTGAATATCTCGACCGGGGTGATTTTCTGTCGCGTTGGCAATCGGGATTCCGGTGATTTCACAGCTGTGAGACATCTGTGTTGAAAGTAACTTCTGACATAAGAAGCGCTCTAGACCGAGACTATTTCACGGTCCTAGTACTTTTAGATTTCTCTAAGGTTTTTGATAGCGTGAATCACTGTACATGGGGCATCAGAACGAGGGTTGTGCACTAGGTGTACACCGCGATCGTTAGACCCATGCTCACATATGCCTCCTATGTATAGTGGCCGAGGACGCTTGTGGCGACTACGATCTGGAAGCTGGTGGGCCTGCAAAGGCTTGCCTGCTTAGGAATTACAGGCTCCATGCGATATACGGTTACTGCTGCTCTTGAGGTCCTACTTAATCTGTCAGTCCTGGATCTTGTCATTCGGGCAGATGCCAAAATGGATGTATGCAGATTACGCTCATGGGCATAATGGGAAGACAGCGGCCTGGCTCTTCTTACTTGGAAAAGCCTTTGGCCAGTATGCCACATGATGCGATGCTAGCTGACGTTTGTTTTCGGTGCCGCTTTCCTGTGAGATTTTCTGTAAGGTAATCGTGGACTGATGGAGGTGCCTTAACGAGCCTTCCCCGGTCCGCTCTAAAAATGTTCACCGACGACTCTCTCACTAATAAGAAAGCTGGGGCGGGTGTCTACTTTCCTGAACCTGACATTGGCATGAAGTGCTCACTTGGAAGACACAACACTGTCTTCAAGGCTGAAGTCTTCGCCATCTCAATGGGAGCGAAGATAGCCCTTGATATGCTAATCAAGGCGAAGGACATTGCTATCCTTTCTGATAGTCAGGCAGCCTTGATGGCTTTGAGTGGCCATCGGATAACATCAAAGTTACTGGGGGATTGCAGGTCGTCTGTGGATAAGTTGTGTACCCACAACAAGGTGTCCCTTCTGTGGGTGCCTGTTCACCTCGATTATCTTGCCTCTCATCAAAGCGTATGTTCTTTGGAAGTATCAGCAGAGATTGGCAAACCTGAGTACTTGCAATTTCACAAAACTGATTCTTGATGAGCCCAATAGGAATATCTCTGATTTTCTAATGAGACTCAGAAGGACACAATATAGAACTGTGGTTGGCATCATCACCGGCCACAACGCGGTTCACGCTTAGCTAACAAGGATGGGAGTTGTTGACAGCCAACTTTGTAGATTTATTGATTAAGTCGCTTCGTGCGGTGGCGGATTATTATGCTGATCGTAAGCTAGAATCTATAATTTATTATCTTAATTAACTGAGGCGCCATCCAGGAACGACATAAGTCACAGCTTCGCTATACAACAGAGTTGTGAATTTATTAAATTTTTAAGCCGACGATGCGGTAGCTGAATATGGATCTGATCCTGAGTTAAGGTTAAAGGTTATATCAATCAACTGGGCAATACTCCACTAGCGCAAGTAAAGATTTAAAATGTAAATGAATGCTGGGTACTCAGCTCATATACTTTACACTTCGCTACGCCTGAATTTGTTGGCTAGGTTCTACTTTGTAATTGCTACGAACTCCAGTACGAGACTGTCAGAAAGTTTAGGGATTGTTTGGATCCTTTAAGCCGATGATTCGGTAGCTGATTATTTAGAGTCTAAAATTTGTTATTTAATCAATAATACACCACTAACGTAAGTAATGAATAAAAAATGTAAATTATTTGTTTTATTATTCAACTGAGCATGACACCACTAATGTCAGAAATGATTAGAAATATAAATTAACATTGGGTACTTAGCTTATACTCCCGAGGTACCTCGAGTTTTGCCAGCGCAACTTTCCTTTAGAGTAAGGCTTCCAGCGGTAGAGATCCAGCACTGTCGCAATGGGGCGCATGAGCTGATTCCGCATCCCTGGCCGCTCAACAGTTGGATACTAGTATTTCCTTTTATTCAGCTTTGCCTTACCGCTGTCTTTTTTGTTTTTCTTCCTTGTATTATTCCTTCTCAATCGGTTAACAAAAATTAATCCGAACTCAAAAAAGCAGCTTTTGTTTTACTCGTACTGATGCCAACTTACCTTTTTTTTCACTCACGCACAGCCTTCTTCGCCTCAATTATTTTTCACGTCGTCAAACATTTTAGAGCTTCAAACATGGACGACTGGAGCGCGATCTCTCCCAGAAAAGTTTTCGCTTACATTCAGCCTGGGTGATTTTTTTACTATCCGGGTTGATGTATTAAGTCGAACTTGGGTTGAGTTCTCGACTCCTGTATATTTGAGTACGCAGGGCTCAAAGACTGAGTTGAAGTGCAGGGACATAACCCCCTATTTAAGGTGTTTCGTATAACACTGCTGTAAAACTTTTTTTTTTTAATTCACTTAATTAGACAAAAAAATCAGCACATACTAAATGAAACTTTCATGTGAATAGAGTACACCAATACTAACTCGGCTACTTACACTGCGCTTATTAGGCAAAATCTCGATTTGAATTTTTTTTCCTTTTGTTTACGTTATTGCTATAGGTTCAAATATGCTGTTTTTCTTTGTATATTTGATTTCAGAATAGGCTTCCTTTTTCTGCTGGGTGGTTCACATTGAGCCAGTATTGAACTTGTTATAGACACCATATGGAAGATCTACTAATTGCCTACAATGAATTAATGGTTAGTGTCCTACTGAACCTTAACATTAGTCTAGACTTATAGACGTACAACCTAATACTACTCTACAGAATAGTAAAATTACTTATCGATGTGGTGTCCTTTAATCAGCTTTGTCTCTTTCGGTTTGTGCTTTCGTTATGTTAGGGTACCTGTGAGTGATGCCGGCTATGCAGCAACAAGCTTGGCTACATTAGGAACATGATAGATGGTTGGTGGTCACTGTCATCCAACAGTTGGGTAGATAGACGCAATCCAAATGCTGCTTGGATACCGTCAGCGTGAGTGCTCCATAAAAGTCACTAGGACCCTCCGTTGGCTTTGTCTAGGTGGAATGGGCCTCTCAGCAGGCGTCTCAGGTAACAATATGTTAAAAATAAAAAATATCTTCTATTTTTCGGATCGTCTAGTTGCTCTACTATTTCTCGACAATTAAAGCCGTGATCTTCTAAAGTTTCAGAAAATAAAAATAATCCAGGGCATACCACTGCTCCAATAGACGATTGACAACACTTTCAAGGGAAAGCCAACGAGTCTGCTAAATGTCAAGTATTTTGTGTGGCTATATCCAAATAATTTTAATAATGTATATCCGAATTAAGGTTTTTAAATCTTATAGATTGGCTAGATAGATGAGAGCTAGATAGAGAGCAAGGTAGCAATATCTATAGCCAGCCAAGAGCTGAATGTGTCAAGTACGGGTTTTTACCGAAAAATCATATAAACTGCAATTCTCATATTTGCCGACGGCATTTTGTACACACGTGCGTGTGTGTGAATTGTGTATGTGAAGACAGAAAAGATTGCGTAGTGCTTTGTGGTTGTGTATATATGTACAAGACAAAGGCACCAATATAATCACTGAGTAAAGTGAAAGTCGACGGCATTTTAATAAATTTGCTAATAGTGAGTAAAAGACTCGAATGAGGTAAAATTACCAAAGTGTGGTAATTTAAGACACACAATTTACTTTTTGTTTAAGTGATTGTGAATCAAAAACGGCCAATTAGGACCAAATTTTAGACGCCGTCATAGCAAATATGCGTGACGTTTTCATTACTGGAAACATCACCAACATCCCTGATGAAATCATCGAGTCCCTTGCTAAAAGGATGCTGAAAGGAAAACATCCGAGATCATCAGGAACAGGACAACGAACCAATCGGATTATTCGGAGTTTATGCCCGAGGACGAGTCAATTCCTGTAACGAAGGAGAGTTACTACCAGCTGGTACGAGGAAAATGCAGACCGAGCAATGAACTATCACCTACCGGAGATATGGTAAAAAAACTAAGCCCGAAACTGACTCACGGATTGCCAACAATTACTACCAGTCACTGGATACGGAACACAGGGGTAGGGGCAACAACTGCATATTTAAAACCTCCGCAGAAGAGGACAGGAAATGATTATAGAAACTTCTAAATAAAGTAAATGTGGAATAATACACCATCACCCCGAAAGAATGAAACGAAGACAACTCTTGTGTTGAAAGGAGTCCAGCATACCTTCGATACGAGCACGTTAAAACTGCCCAGGAAAAAAACTGCAAGGATATAAAATCAAGAACGTACCAGAGTTTTAGACAGCACGCAGCAAAGCAACAAGAAAACACATGGACGTGTGGGGGACGTGTAACTCCTTATTGTCCCACCTCAGTCTTCGATGTTCTCTAAGTCGACTGTATGCGACACTACAGTTGTGGTAAATCAAAAGCCTTAGATTAATAAAACATGAATATCTATTGTCCTGTAATATTCTCTCTCTGCCAATATTAATTTCCTTTTTCTCATACAGATTCTCTAAGTACAGCTGATGTATTAAGAGGTAACACAAACAACTTTTTGTAAAAAGGTGATTGACATTAAGTCCTGATTTTTACAATCTCAATTTTCATTTTTGTTTTACGCAACGCCTACTCGTTTTACAATTTGCCAATCGCCGAACACTTCATCGATTTTTAAAATACACTTTACAAATATTCTGCCACAGACGCCGTCACGGTAACTTTCGACGCCAAATACGAAGTTAACGACATCATCAAAGTCAACCGACTTCTCGACCAGATAGTCTACTGGGAGAAGCATATCACCAAGGAAGTAGCGCAATGTAAGAGGTGCTAGCGCTATGGAAATGTAAGCAGCAACTCTACGCAGATGTACCGCTGCGTCAAATGTGATAAAAAACATGGACCAGGAGAGTGCATCAGAAGTAAATACGATGTCAAAACAAAGCCGTATTGTGTTAACTGCGAAAAGGAGGAACGAACATCCAGCGAATTATCGTGGATGTCCAAAATACGAAGAAGTCAACGCGATTAAAAGCAAACGCAGGGAACAGTAGAAGCAGAAGGAGCTGTTCACAAGGGAAGCGGTGAAAAACTACATAAAACCAGGTATGTCGTTCTCCCAAATTGTCAGTAACAAAGACAATAAAAATCCTAATACTAACAAGCCTTTATAGCCCACTATACCCCCAAAACCTACACCAAGGGCAACAAGTGCCTAGATCAACTCAAGCCCCAAGGTCCACACAAAATGAGGCAAAAAACTTCTACTCAAGAGGCCAAGGCCCGCTTCTGATTACACCATTTTGGGTAAAATTAACAATTTTATCCCCCAATATAGGAAACTGTATTCCCTTACAGAAATGTTTATCTTCGTATTACCTTTGGCTTATGTCTAGAGAAATAAGCAAATTGAAGGTTATTGCATTAAACTGCAACCCTCTTGTCAGGTATAATACGAGAATAGCTTTAAATTCGCTCCTTGCGGAACAAAAACCCAACTTTTTCCTCCTTTAAGAGACACACCTCAGTCCTTGCATAAACTAAATTCCTAGAATCCTCTCTTGGCACGGCCATATTAATTCACGTTGGTAAAAATCTTCCCGACTCCCAACAAACACTTCTGCTCATTTCCCTTTATAACAGATGCGGTGTTCGGGCAGCGCAGATTAATCCACCGGAGGCATCGAATGTGAATTGACCCGCTGGAAAGCTCATCTGGCAGAACCATAGCAAATTGTCTTAATTGGAATCAAGATAGCCATGATTTCATTGTGGTTTCTTCAACAACACCAACCCTCCCCCGTTCAGATTCCTATATAGGCTTTTACCTTGTTTCTTCAAGTATTAGTAACCTTCTTCCCCAAATCAATAACTTCAACTGAGTTACACATCATGCTCCGGCAAATCATCTAGCAATAGCATTGACCATCAAACCTAATTCGCCGGTAAATATACTGACCATGGCCCTACCCATTTCCACCACTTTGATAGACGTGAACTGGAATGATTTCCAAGACAACCTTCGCCCCAGCGGTAGAAACCTAAAAAACGTAGAAATAAATTCCCAAATGGAGTTATTCACTAATTGCCTACAGAGCAATATAGATTAGTTCTCAAGGACTACTAGCACCAACACCCACTTCTATAAAAACCTTCCGGCAAATCCACAAAGTCTGTATAAATACAGGCAAAAACTGCGGAAAATCCTAAACCGCATTTATCTCCCAAAACGCGGCCTACCAGTCCATTCCCTCCCAAGTCAAATGCTTATCGATGAGCAACTAAACTGTTCTGCGATGAGCTGTTTAGGAAAAGAGTTAAGAATCAAGACAGACCTACAGAAAATATTAACAAAGTCTGTTCCAGGAAGTCAAAACTGGCTAAGGTCATAAAGAACATCCAAGACACGCTAGTTCCCTAACAGGAAAAATGTGTTGTAAACGTATCATATTTTCAAGACATTTTCAAGGATTACTCAATCCTTAGTACTCCATTCTTCTCCTTGGAAGTAAACAGCAGTGTCAATACTTTGTTGAATGCAAACGACTACAACAAACCTTCTTCTGTGTGGACAACCCCGAAATTTATCCTGAAGAGCAAAATATTTTCACTAACCCTCGGCATCTCTCCGTATTAACCAGGACAATAAACTCCAAAAAATTAAGTAGCACCGACAAAATTTCAAATGCAATTATTAAAAACCTTCCACGTCTTAACAACGTCTTCAATAATTGCATCGATAATTGCTACTTCCCAGAAAAATGGTAAAATCTTCCGCATCCCCAAAAGGCTTCTTCAAAAGATATAAGGGGTTCAAACCTGGGAAAGCCTTTTGAGAAAGTCATCAAGCAAAAGGTTATAAATACCTGTGAAGAAAAAATATCTGCCAAGACTTTTTTATTGGGTTTCAAACAACAGCACTCCACGGTTCACGCACTATTAAAATTTCATACGGATGCAACCAGAGCCCTAAATAGGAACGAATGCATCGTAGGCTGCTTTCTTCACATCGAAAAAGCATTCGACTCAGTACGGACAACAGGGCTTGTTTTAAAGTCAAATCAGTTAGGTTTCCCCCACACCTCAATATGTTAATCCACAGTTTCCTAACTTCTAGGAAATTCTATGTGGAACTCGAAAAACACAACTCACCACTTAAGACAATTGAAGCTGGTGTCCTCCAAGACTCCATCTTGGGCCCAATCCTCTTCAATCTCTATATTTCAGACCTCCAAACGCGAATGCGACAAGACTCTTATACGCTGATGACTCCCTCACGTATGCCCAATCTAGCTGCCCAAATTTGGCTACAAATAACGTCAACCTGCAGCTTAAAAAGTTGGACTCCTGCCACAGAAAGTGAGAGATCAAAATAAATGTCTAAAAATCTGAATTGATTTTCATTCGGAACACTAGCACTGGCGAAGGCCTAAGCTGCAAAACCCAAGACCATTGAGGCGATCTATAACAGGGAAAATTTAAAATCCACACAATGTGCGAAATACTTAGTTATCAAATTCCATGAACTTTCAAGATTCACTGACCATGCTAAAGCGACGGCCTCTCAACTCAGAACAAACTTATGTTGTACAAACAACTCATAAGAAAGATTCTTAGAGCCTTCACGGGACTCCATAGACGATCCAACGGAAAATACTTTCCCAACAGAGTAGTCTACGAACGAGACATGCAATATGACTCCAATTCAGGACTATCTATTGGAACTTGCGAACAAGCAAGTTCAAAAAATACCAAACCACTCAAGCTCACTTATAAACAACATGCCGGACCTTCTCGTATCGGCAAACTTTAATTACCTCTCTTCCCTGATCTTATCAAAGCTGGAGGCTAGGAACATCTACCATCTACATGATGGTAGAATAAGTTTCTACCATCATAAAGGTGATTACTACCGCGGGTAATCACATTTTTGTCACCTATACTCAGATAGTGTCTATGAAGGAGACCAACTCTGGTAGACATATCATGATGAGCTCATCAATAAGCTCCTCATGAGTAATCAGATGAACGTACTGATGAAATTTATTCGCGTTTGAATCAAAGCTGGGAAAAAAATAATTTATTTACTTATTCACAGATAGTTGTGTGCTTTTTACAATATTAGATGATCACTTCGATGAGTACATAATGAGCGTCACGATGAGTATATCAATGAGGGTCACGATGAGCTTATTAATAAGCATAGCAATGAGTGTCACGATGAGTTTATTAATGAGCATGTCAATGAGTGTCATGATGAATTCATAAATGATAATCTGCATTTACGATTGATTTCATATATTTTTCCGAATTCAAACTCCGGTTGCAAATCAAACTTTAAAACAGACGCTGATGCGTAAGGATTTGGGCATAACGTCTTGTTCAGCCTATCGGCGACAGTCTTTCCGCAGGAAACAAATCAAAAAATTAATTTAAAAACTTAAATAAATAAATCACAAGAATCCATTCATATTTTCTTAGTAGAAATGTCATTTGACAAGGTGATGAAAATAATAAATATTGTTACGCGCCACAAAGCGATACAAGCGATATCTATTGCAAATGGAAAGAACTTTAGGTTAGTGACATCCTAGTAAACTATGGGTTCGGAGAACGGAATATTCGGGAAGGTTCTAGGATAATTTATAGAGTATAAATACGGCACTACTCACATCCACGAGACGAGTACTCACAACAAGTTAGAGAAATCTCTAACATTCCACAACTTCCCACTCCCATCCAACTTCCCTATTCCTCTAAATCCCAAAATTATTAAATAACAGACAAGAACAGAGCTTGCCGTCGTGCAACAAGCTATTAATAATTTATCGACATCGTGAAAATATAAAATTAATAGTTATTCGAACAACTAAAGTGTGAAGTGCATTAAAGACATAAGTGAAACCTAGACCAAAATAAAGGCCTGTCAGTAAAAACTATCAAATATCCCGGGATATCGGTTCGGTTTAAAATTTCGCCATACATAATTCGTTATAATTCGTAAATCGCGTGTGAAGAACTCTTGACTTGACTTGACTCCACGAGGCGAGTCTTATTTCAGACAATGAAGGGAACGAAGTAAACTATTTGCATTGCGATAATTAGAAGTACAGTACTAGCGATAACTATAAAGATTTGATTTGATAATTGTTTGTAAATGTTATAAAAGTAAATAGTGAAGTTAAATAAAAGAAGAACTTGTTATTGATATCTGAAATATTGTATTTTAAATAACGAACTAAGGCCACGCTCGTAACAATATTTATTTATTGCTGGTTTAGAATGTAGGGAGCAGTTTCATGCTATTCAATGAGCCCTTCGATGAGATTTAATGAATGGTCATCAGGAGGCTCATCAGGACTTAATTTTCTATATGTTTCTTTATGAATTCCAAACACCTTGATACTTATCAGTCAAATTAGTATTGGTTAATTAATAACTGCCCCTTGCAGGGCAGGACACAAGGTAAAGCTATGAAGAATGCTTTAAGAACCATCGATTCCAACACTCTCAAAAAAATCCACATCCTACCCTCTCATATCTCCTTCCTCCACTCTCCTACTAACAACTAACACCAAATTGAAAACGACATGCAGTATGGTACGTCATCTGTAAAGCAAAAGACGACAATGAAACTGAAAGTTGAAAACTTACTAAGGACAACTGTCAACAAGAGGACAAGGGACTACATCAAACCGAACTAAGGGCTAAAAATGAGCCCTAAGGATCAAATGAAGATAATGAAGAGAACATCGAGGGAAACTACGACAAACGTAAAAGGAAAAAAGCAAAAAAAACACTTTACTTGACTTGACTTTTAAATCTTACATGGACACCATTGAGTTCCCCATGCATAACACTTGCACCTTCTGTTGCCAATCCTATAATATTATTAACATGAATTTGTTGTAAATTTAAATAGTCAACTATACTAGAAAATATCGTTTCTGCATCACCTTTTTCAAGTTTTAACAATCCTATCAAGTAATCCCGTACTACGCACAACTTCCTACCGAAATAACGTGTTACTAAAACAAGAGCCTTGGAAGAGCTTACGTTCGTTATTTCGTCGATGATAAGGGAGAATTTTTTATTTCTAATATGACCAGCATAACATTCATACCTTATTTTTCACAATATGTCTTTTGTATTCTGAATATCTTTGGTATGCGTGAACACCTTACACTTCGTGCTATATTTGAATCTGGGCAACACTGTCGTAAAAACACAGGCAAATACTCTAGCAGCGAGAAAGATAATTGATGAATTAAGCAAAACATCACTAGGTTTGTATGTAGTTTCATTTAAAGAAAACTGTTGATTCTCCAAAAATGAATCAATATAATTGATTCGACATTTCGTTGAATCTTTTTTTGTTGATGTCTTTCAACATGAGTTTTCAAATTATTTAATATTTTGCACCAATTAGTTCCAGTTTTCGTATTCAACCATTTAAATTCACTTAGCCAATGCTTTCGAAATGATCTTTTTCTTGTTTTATAACTACCATCAAAAATTACATCTAAATCTTCAGTTTCAGAATGGGATTCGAATCGTTATCTCTATCTGTCATCGTCATTGGACATTCTAATAATGTTAGCTTTGGAGACCGTCTTGATAAGTTTGAGATGGACTGACTTCTTAGAAGTATTTTCATTAGGTTTGGGTTATTATGTTTCTATTAAAAATCTGAATAGCATAAAATAGATAAGACTACTATTTAGCAAATAACAATTTTTTAATTGTACTTGCACATTTTATAAGTTTTTGCTGGATAAAAACGTGAATAATCTTATTTGAAAAGTAAAAACACTCTGACAGGAACAATGAACCTATCGGCCATCACCAAGTACTTAGAATTAAGAAAAAAGTGAAGTAAAAGTAATTCTCTTATTTGAGATTTCAATTTCATTCCAATTAATTCCAAATGGCATTTTATTGACATAACTATGGGACAAAAGATATTGGATATATTGGCAATGGATCAGAATTCTTATTCCATAAATGGAATTTATTCCAAATATTAGATAAAATAAATTATAAAATATGCTACAATGAAATAGAGGCACTTTTCGAACTAGGTATGTAGATCCAATTTCAACAAATAATTTCTTTGTATTCTACTCAATTTTTTAAATAAAAATGTATCCATGTGGATGCTGTAGTATCCAAACGGTAACGTGTCACATCACAAAACTCTAAAATTAATAAGCCAGCAAGATCGTCCAATTTGACGCCATGTAGATGGATCTTCTTTTTGTGGAGATTTGTAAAATCTCAAGATTATGCCAGACAGCCAAAACAGTTCTAGGACCTAAGGCTGACATCCAAAGCATGCTTGGTGAGATTGAGTAGCTTTTGCGCAAACGTAATGAAAACAACACAGGTGTGCATGTCTTTACGTAAAAATCGCAGTATTTAATGAATATTTTCTCACTCACAATACATTCTTGAAAGTCCTTCCAACCAAAATTATTAAAACTAATGAAAACAAAAAATCTTGGTATTTCCCTACATTTAATAAAAATTCAATCGCATTCGTAAACCGACCATAAAAACAAATTATTGTGCTTATCAGAAAGGAGATTTTTACCACATTTTCTGTGGTTTCGCACACGAAATCGGTGTAAAGTTCCATTACCAACGTTTCGTAAGTTCTATAACTCGTGCCAAGCATGTTTTCGTTGTAATAAGACCGAAATTACGAGCTATAAAATTTTGTAGTTGACGTAAAGTGCTGGAGTTATTTTAAGCCTTCATGAAAAATGGAAAAGGTCACGAAAAAGGATACGATTGTTTTGGAAGTGTTAAAAACATCCGTTCATGTAACACGTTCCACCCACATACGGAGATTTTCACGTAAAATATAATATTTCAGTGTGTCGCGTGTGGAAGTGGTCGTCGGTCAGTCGGGCAAAAGGTGAAAAGTTCTTCAAAACATTGTGGACTTCCTTCTTCTCTTGATATATTTAAGTTACGAGAATTTGAACCGAGTTCTAAAAGGAGCAGAAATTGAAAGCTCACAGAAATAAAATTTCGTTGGTTCTACTCATATGTATGTATGTATGTAACCTTAAATTACCCTTGTACATTAATTTGGAACCCTTATGTGGTATGTGGATTGCATTAAAATGAACTCTACTCCTTCTTGTAGACTATAAATTCTAAATGAACGTATCACGGTAGCCAATTATTCCCTTTTGTCCGTTGGCTAACACTAAGGACATGATTAATTCATTGATAATAGTCCTTGGCAGCATAAAATGACCAGAGGATGTCGGGCATGATTAGAATTGGGCTACAGGAAAACCCATTGGACACTTTTCTGTGCTACTCTGTCGGCCCCTAAAATTGCAAAAGTACCATCATGACAACATTAACCAAGCGTTCGAGCAAATTTTATGAACTCTACCGTATACTGAGAGTGTTAACAACGTGTATCCTGATTCATGAGGACTTGGTCATTAAATTTTCTAGATGTAATTTGGGTCATAATCTCCTAGTCTAGGAATTATTTTAGCTTGGACGTGTGTAAGAGTGATCCGTTTTTTTCTTCTTTTTTTGCATGCTGGTAAAAGTTTAACTGATATCGATCTGGAAAATATTTCATGGAGCAAAAATTCGTTAAATGCATCAAAGCGACCCAGAAACAGTTAAAATGGTGTGTTTAGTCCTGGGGCAGGATATGTAAACTCATTTCAGCATACGTAGAACTTGGAACTATATACACGAGTATTCAAACAGACACTTGCAAACAATTTCACAATTGTACAATTTTTAGTTTAATTTTCGTTACGAAATGTATTCATTAAATATATTTTCATGATTTCGCACTTCCTCTCTGCTGCTGACGGGGAGTTTTCCGCATAGAACTTTTTAGCATTTCTTTTTTTGTACTCCCAAGCCCGTCAGGACTTATAAACTCTACTTTCCAACTGTTACAGTAATTCTATTATGTAGTCAGGATGTCCCAAAATTTTCGCAGTATTTGCTTTCATTTTGTGGTATGAAGGAAAAAGAAATCCGGAGAAATTTAATAGTAGAACCTAAGGAAAATTTATTAAAGTGACTTCGCTGGTGTACTACTTTCAACAAATTGCTTACAGTTAGGATTGAGTTTATTTCAAGATTGGAAGGTCTTAACAGGTGAATTTTCAAAATGGGATCATCCAAGTAGAATTGTTGGTCAACTTTATGGAATAAAAGGAAG
Organism: Dioctria rufipes; assembly: GCA_963924295.1. Taxonomy (NCBI): domain Eukaryota; kingdom Metazoa; phylum Arthropoda; class Insecta; order Diptera; family Asilidae; genus Dioctria; species Dioctria rufipes. The sequence goes on along the minus strand of OZ002742.1, from coordinate 168,212,205 downwards.
TTTTTCGGATTCACCCTTATCACAATTAATTCTTTGCACTAAGTGGGGCCAAATGTGCTGCGTTGTATGGTTTAAAATTGTTAAGTCAGTTTAATTTCTTTCCAGATGCAGAGAATTAAGTACAAAAGCTTTTGAAGTGGATAGTGGATGCCAATAAATTATCCCTTGTTTTATTTGGAATTCGATAGCATGTTTGTTATGATAATATAATTAGGGGCAAAAAGTCCAATTAACTCTTTTAGAATTTGGTTCATGTTTTTTAAAAGTATGTGTTATCATTACTAATAACAATAGTATTACGTATGATACGTAGGCGATATATATTCTATATTCCAAATAAAAAAACAGTGTTTCAAAAATAAAGCCGCAGAAAGAAACAAGAATTTCTATATAAATTTTTCTATCTGTGCAGATTCTCATTATCTGAGTTTAGGTTAGGTTGCAGGAGTGCGGCTAAGATGAGCGCTAGCCTGCTTTATTTAGACCACTTCTAGGTCATATATTCATACGAGTTTATCCTTCGAAAGTCAATGTTAGATCTACCCTGATTCCCTAAGGAATCTGAGGATGCATCTAAGGTATACCTGGCAGTTTGTTTAGCTCCTAAAAGAATTGGCACATGTCGAACTGGTTCAATTTCTTCAGATCATCAGAGTTTAGTTTGTAAATTAGTATAAACTCTATTGTGAGTGTTGTGTAAGTTCAATGGTCAGTAGTCAGGAGTTCAGAAAAAACTCGATTGGTTGTTTTGGCAACAGTGGTTGTTGAAAATGAATGCCTAGAGACAGTATGATTTTTATTCTACTTTATGATAGTTTTGTGGCGACAATTTTGCTCCGAACTATTCCCAAAACCGCTGTACTCACTGTAAACAAATACCTGCAAAATAATATTTGAAATGCCTTGCTGATTACAAAATCGGAATTAGCTAGATAGGAACTTTGCTTGTAACCAGAGCACAACCTGATTAGAAAAAAAAATTAATACTAGGAACTATACGGCCGATACCCAGATATTTTGCGTACCCTTAAAGTTTAATTTTTGACACAGCAATCTTTCAGGTTTACAACAAAACGATCGACTTCCAGGTGGTCAAGGATCTAAGCCAGCAGTTTGATTCGATGGTGCGATAACTTTTCGAACATAGTCAGGTCGCATTAGATTGGCTTGGTGCCAGGAGCCAGCCTGCCTTCAAATTGTCCGTCAGTGCAGACTGTCGTAAGGACAGCCTATACTGGCGAGGCAGATAAAAAAACCTGAATAGCTTGTAACGATTCTCAGTGCAGCACTCAAATAGATATAAGAACTCAATGGCTGCTGGTTCCACGAGGTGCTCCTAGTTAAAAGGCTCGGTTACCGCCGTCAGGCCGTCATAAGGATGACTTGGTTTTTATCTTAGTATTTTAGGCCCAGAAGCTGCTCAGTCACCATCAGGGTGGTAGCAACTGTTTAAGCCGTTACCAGGTCCAAAGATTTGTGAATTCGTTCCCAGATTGACTCTGAGAACTCGGTTCCCTGTATCAGGTAACCAGGGTGAATCTGTGGCGATTACTATTTTTGTCACGATCAACCTAGCATCTTGGTTGGTCGGATGTAATCGACACCTCAGCTCTCAACCGTATGTTTCGTATTTTAATTTATTTTCGGAAATACTCAAAGCTTGCTGGAGGGATTTCATCTTTTAGTAGGCAGTGATTCTTTTAAAAAAGAAAAACTAAATTTTTGAAAAAAAAAACACACATTAGTTCATGTGCTGTGATTGTGTAAAATGGAATGTTCTTTGAGTTTTCTTTTGGAGACTGTGTTTCAACTAATTGTTAAAGTTTTTAAACGCTATCAGATTTTGTTGATTACGTTAAAAACTCTAAAGTTAATTTATCATTCTTGTCCGTACTGATAAGGCAAGGTGCCACACCAGACTACTGATGTGCTGATGTGGTGATGGTGATATTTTAAAATATTCAGCAGCTGATATATTGTAAGGACAATCACATCAGTAGGTTATGCTACATCAAATTAAAGTCATCTGATTTTTCTGTGTCAAAATCGCAAGTACATAAAATGAAATTTTTAAAAAATGGAAGAAAAAAGCAAAATAAGCACAAATATTGGGTGCGTGGTGCGTTATATATTAATATAGTCGGGATTTTTTAATGGCATTTACAGCTGAAAAAGAACTAACTATTATTCAATATAAATGATAAAGGACAATATCTAATAGTCTAAATTTTTGGTGTGAATTATAACCAAAAAATGTATGCATAAATATTAAGTAAAAGTAAAGGCAATTTCAAAAACAATCCGTCTGGCAGGAAATCTCCGCGGCCTAAATGAGTAATAATATGTTGAAAGCACTCCTTTTTTCAAAATTGAAATACTTATTATAACCACTTAATTCACGCATTAAAAATAGTGAGGTTTTCCCTGAACAGAAATATGTAGGTCCAAGACATTTTGCGCGCGGCTAACCCCTTGCCAGATGAAGTTAAAGTACTGTGAATTTCGTTTTTTCCATAATCCATATTAACAAATAGTAAGAAGACTTGTTGAAATACCACAACTAAATATCGCATTCAGACTGAATTTTTGTTTCAAAAAATATATTTTCTGTGAAATTCGCAGTTTGATAAATTGGTTTCACTAGTACATTATATTCGTCGAATTTTTATTACAATGAGTGAAAAAAAAAAAAAACTGAAAAGTGCGTTCTCGGTTTTTGTGAGAATTCCAAACACCGCAACCGATTAAGATATAAAAGATACTTCTTGGGGTAATTCCATTGCTGCGACATCAACCAAAACCAGTGGATTAGCTAGAACTTTTGCTGCCTGGGATGGTCCTGAATTGGCGGTCCCGGATTTGCCGCCCTTTCTAGCTTAATCAAAATCAAGAGTGGTTATTAGCAATTATTAAAAATAAATAAATAAACAAGTAAAAAGTTAGAATTGCTCTAAGACCAATTCTTATGATAAACTAGATGAATGCCGGTGTGTAATTTCGTATGGTCACCCGTCTGCGCAAGTGTGCTTTTTGATGTGGTTTTTGAATATAAATATCCGTAGAACGGTTCGTCGAACAGCAAAAATAATTATAACCAATTTTGTAGGATTTCATATTCTGAAGAACTTTAAAGTACATTAAAACCGTATAAAACCGGTCGTTTTCACAGGATACGTAAAAATCCTAAAATATACTAAAAAACGCTATGTACAAAATTTCAACACTCTACGTTGACGCATTCTCAGGCAGTGTCCACATACATATGTAGTAAAAATGAAATTTTTGTTGGGATGAAACCGAGTATTGTACACTGGATGTACACCTTGAGTGTAAAAGCCATGCTGTCATATACCTCATGCATGACTCGGAAACTGGCTGGCTTTCAAAGGCTTGTTTGCCTGTGAATTAGAGGCTCCATGCGACTCACGGCTACCGCTGCTCTTGAGGTCTTTCTTGGTTTGCCATCCTGAATCTTGCCCATCAGGTAGATGCCATAAAGCTTGCGTGAAGATTGCGTTATTGGAAATATTGGGAGGACGGCTGGATTGGTTCTTTCCAGCGGGAAAGCCATCTGGTCCGCATGCTACTTAATGTGATGGTACCAGAGCTTCGTATCCGGCGTACCTCCTCCGTGGGTTGTCCTGAAAGTGCATCGTGTCCTGAGAGACGTGCCGTGTCTTATCGAGCCTTCCCGGGTCCGCTCTAAAAATTTTCACCTACGGCTCTCTCACTAATAAATAATGTTATAGAAATCAAGGGAAAGGTTAGCAGTATCCTCTGGGATAGTCTGGCATCCTTGACGGTACTGACTGGCTCTTGGATAACATCTAAGTTACTGGGGGACTGCAGGACGTCTATGGATATCTACGACGTCCTTCAACGGGTTCCTTGGCACATAGGGATAATGGGCAATCAAAGGGCTGACCTATTAACCCTGGTTCTTCCTTCCTTGGACCGGAGCCAGTTGTAGGCGTTGCTACCTCGGTGAACACGTCTCTCATCGAAGCAGATATTCACATGAAACATCAGCAGGGATGGGCGAACCGGAGCACTTGCAACTATACAAAACGTTTTCTTGATAGACCTAATAGGAATTTCTCCTACTTTCTTTCTTGGCTCAGAAGAAAACAATGCAGAATTGTGATTGGCATCATCATTGGCCACAGATCCCTTCACGCTCATCTAACAAGGATGGGAGCTGTTTACATCCCTGAGTATCTGTCCTGTCTAGACGGAGAGCTTGAGCCAACCGAACACCTTCTGTGTGCTTATCCGATGTTTACCTGGAGTAGGTTGGTTACGTTTGAATCTGCACTTCTATCTGTAGATGCACTGAAAGCTTATTTCGCCTAGATCTTATGCGCTTCATTAAAATTATTAGCTTCTACAAAAAATACAAGTTACGGTGGGTGAGGTAGATGTCTTAAGGAATACCTAGAATACAATTTCGATATGGAGAGATATGGGAGCTCCAACATAGGGACGAGACGTGTACCTTGAACCAAAACTTGCATATTGATATTTTAGTGATAGAAGTTGAATTATAATATACCTTTTTTTAACATTAGAATAAACCACAATATCAAAGCAATAACTTCAATAAATTTCGATACCGCAAACATGTTATTTAACGGTAAAATTATAATATTAGTTCTATAACTCCAATGGGTTCAAGGGACATCCAAGTACTGTACCTTAAACTGCAGGTTATTGTATCTTAAACCAGTAGGCAATTTATTGACAATGAATAAAAACAACCAGTTTTCACAAGGAAAACACAAAATAAGAATCTTTATTCTTCAACAATAAAATATAAAAAAAATAACTTCATTATGAATTATACTAAATACTTATATAAAAACAGAAAAGAAAATAATAATAAAACAGTGAAATAAATTTGAACGGACAACTTCCAAAGCTCTTCTGCACTCCAACTGTCACTGTCTCCACTAAAATCAATTTCTCCACTTGAATCATCTAATTAAAAAACAGTCAAATCTGTTTTAGCCTTGACCGCTCTTAGTTTTTTAGCACGTTGTGGTAGGCTGGTGTCGATTACAACATTTTCTTCATCGGATGAGTCCTTTACAACCTTCTTCTTAACAATTTGGTGTTTAACCTTTGATACCTTTATTTTTTTATTGTCGATCTCATTTTTCTCAGGTATATCTATGGGAATTCAGCTTTTCCCAGTTTTCTGTCCTCGGCTAGTTTTTTTTTTCCTCGAGGAGATGCCATTGGAAAGAATGTAAGGCTTCTGGAGTTACTGCAGAAGAGTTTGGTTTAGTGCAAAACTGAAGATCAAATGTTCGAGGAACATTATCATTACAAACTTGCCTACTTTCGTGAGATTCTACATAAAGTCGATCCGCTATATAAGCAGGTAGAAAGTCATGCTCTCCAAATACATTAGCACTGATAGACCAAATGCCTGTGACTTCAAGACCTTTCGTAGTATTTTGAATGTTGAAGGAATTCTGATAAGATTTACCGTCAATTTCAGATATGTCGTATATGATTATGGACTTTCCTGGGTTATTCACCAACCATTCACACTGGCAGTTTGGTTGTAGAAACATTTATAAGGGCCAAATACTGTACGGTTAAAAGGCTTTAATTTATGTGAAGTATGTGGTACTAGCGTTAAAAGTGCAATTCTTTGTTGTCTGGCTAAACTTATCAAACGGTTTGAAATGTGGCTCGCGTGTTTGTCCAAAATTAAGGCATTTTCACATCCAAAACAACAACCGAAAAAATGTAAACCGAAAAACTCAATTAAGTCAACTGCAAAGCAAGATTTTTGCTCCAATGATAAATAAAATCATGGGAAATAGAAATAAACTAATATTTTTATTAATAAAACTTTTATGTTTTTCGGCCAAAGGTAGATGAATGGAGGATTCCTTAATTACATAGGGTAGATTATTTATAAATAGCCTTAAAAAAATGATCCGCTGACGGAGCCCTGAGGTACGCCACAACAGATAAGATGAAAAATGGACAATTAGTTACCTACTTTTACTACTTCAAGTCTAGAGTATCAGCTTCGAAGAGAAATCAAAACTTCTCCTTGACTTAGTAAGTCAGCGAATATGGTCCGCAGTATCGAAGGCTTTACTAAAGGCTAGAAGTGCAAGTATATAAGCATTTCTTCGGCGTTGGACCAATAACAGAAGGAAACTGAGATACAGTCAAACATGTGTTAAAAATATACGTCAAAACTGATGCAATATACGGAGCGATCAACTGTCATAACCAGCTGCCGTCAGGGTCCTCAATGTCAGTTATTTCTTTTAAGAATGAATCACTGAGAGTTCAAGTATTAGGATCAGCATCACAGCGAGTCGTTTCTCTGCCCGCAATACCCATCTTGCGAATGTAATTGTACAACTTTCTGGTAAATCTGGTAAATCTGAATTTAATTTAAAACTGTAGTATGTTCTTTTTACAGACCGAATTTTGGTGGTAACCAGATTACGAACCCTTGTTAAAGTTGAGCACTGTGGCTTTTATGAATTCGGTAAAGAAATTCTATCTCCCCAATAAGAACACGTCTCTTACGTATGATCCAAGAACAATGCTGTTTATAAATAATTGTCCTTCGTACTGATACGTAGGTACCTATTATAAAGCTGTAAATATAAATTATTTAATAATTCAACCTTATCAGCACAGATCAGATGGAATATGTCCGTACAAGGTAATCACTACATAATGTGTCAGTTTTAATATTATTATAATCACGGTAATCAAAGCACTCTGTACAGGGTTGTAAGAAGTCTCAACCTATATGATAAAGACAAGAAATCATGATCAAAATTACTCACTCAAAGGGATCAGTTGGTTCTGCAACAATACCCTTTTTGTGTTGGAGACTAATAAACAGTTTAGTTGGGAAGGATTTCCTGTATTAAAAGAAGTTGGTAAATGGTTCACAGCTTTCAAGTTCAAGGTTTGTAAGCTATTCGAAGAGCTGTATGCCCTTAAATTATCTATATATATATTTATGTAGATCTCCACCAACGACAATCTTAACTAACATACTTGCAACTTAAAAAATTAAATTACGACATGAAACTCAGCAGCTACTTCATCAGAGAACGCATTTGGAGAACAGTACACAGCAACTAGCAAGCATTTTCAAACCCAGTATCGAGTTCAATACATATAAATTTAAAAACTGCACCTTGGGAGGACCTGACGATGATCGATGCCTTCAAATATTTGTGGAAATAAACTGCAATGCCACCGCTTGAACGATTGGAGCGATCACTTTTATGCACTGAATAGCCTGGAATAGAAATAACATTGGAATTAATGCTATCAGTCAACCAAGTTTCACAGACTAGCAGTACATGTATGTTAGAGCCCTCAAAAATGTCATGTACAAGCTTCGTGAATTTAAATGAACAGATATTAAGTTTTTTAGTATTTTTAGGAGAACTTCCATTCTGTCTTCGATGAAGTATCAGATTGACCAACACGTAAATACGGCTTCTCATATAAGTAAGAATTTTTTTCAATTAAAGTGAGAAGAATTTTTATCAATTCAATTTTTCTCATATAGGAGCAAGAAATAAGTCCTCGACCAGTCGTCAACAACTCCTGACGCAAATCACTTCTTCTACTTCGCCGTGTCACAGAAGACTGAATTTTGTAAAGATTTGTGTGAGTTATTTGTCGATTGCAATATTCCATTTCATCAATTCAAAAATGATGTATTTAGAAAATTCTTGAAGAAGTGTTGTTTCAATCAAGTAAGAAGTAAGAATCAACGATCTGTAAAAATTACCTACCAGCTATTTATGAAGACGTTTTTGCAAAATTCGGGCTGACATTTTAACCAATTTGGTGTGGATATCAGCTGATGAAACTACAGATTCATTTTTGGTGACTGAAGGTGATGGGTAGTTTTATAAGGGGTATATAATGGTTACTCGGTTATATAAGAATTTGAGTGGTTATATAAGAGTTTTATAATATTGTCAATTGGTGACGTAGTTATATTAGAGTTTTTTAACAATTTTCCCAATTTTTGGTGACTGAAGGTGATGGGTAGTTTTATAAGGGGTATATAATGGTTACTCGGTTATATAAGAATTTGAGTGGTGATATAAGAGTTTTATAATATTATCAATTGGTGACGTAGTTATATTAGAGTTTTTTAAGATTACTAATGGTGCTCGTGGAAGTAAGTTACTAAAGATTTTGTAAGTTGGTGATGGAAATGTTTCAATCACCGGTCTATATAACTTAAAGTAACTAGTACTAGATGTTATATAAGAAAGTTTTATAATTGTTTTCATCACCACGTTATATAACTGATTGGTAATAAGTGTTTATTACGGTATCCGTGGTTACCCTTATATAACTGGACAACGTTCAGTAATTTAGGAGACTTTAATAAAAATTGGGAACTTTCGGTAATACATATACCCACTATAAAATATAGCAACATATTTTGGTGGCCTTGTAGTAACTGCGAGATCGTGATAAAAACAAATGACTTTTAGTGTCCAATGGAGCCATTATAAAACTATTTTCATTTATTTATGGCGTTTTAGTAACAAAAGTTACTGTTATAAAAATTGGAAACTTTTAGTAACGTAAATTTTTTGGTATTTGGCCATTTCAATATGAATTTTCCCGAGCTGTTGGAATAATACACAAAGTAGGTCTTCTTGACCTGCCCCTTTAATTTGCAAGATTTTATATGACATTTTTTTTTTCGTAACTAAAATTATTCACTACACTACCGAGGGGCGTACAACAAAAATTAATATAAGAAGTACATGACACAGACATTTTGTCATTACTTTAAGATATATAAGATTACCAAAGGTAACACAATATAACCAAGGGTATATAAGATCACTATCGTCTGTTTTTTGTTACTATAAGATATATAACATTACCAAAGGTAACATATTATGACTAAAGGGTAGATATATGGTAGTTTCTTTAGATTATATAATATTTCTAGAAGTTTCATAAGGGTAATTGAATTTAGATAATAGAGCCAGAGTTTATATAAAAGTAGTTGAAGTTTTATAATGGTAATTTATTCACTTAAGTACAAGCCGCCATTTTTTCATCTGTGCATTGCAGATAAAAAAGAAACTGTCTTTTAAGCCAATTATTTAAATTGCTGATATATGGCTTCCGTTTTAATTTTATATGAAGAAAATACATCATTTTAGATACATATTTTTTCTAAATTATGTAATGTTACTTTTATCAATTGATATCACCTAAGTGAAAATTATAAATTTTTTCATATTTAATTAAAATAATTAAATATTGTTTATTTCTGGAGCGTTCTGTATTATTTAGAAGTATCTATAATTATATTCACAGTAAAATTTTAATTGCAGCTGAATTTCACCACGTACATGCCGATAAATTGTAATTCTAAGACTTAAAAATATTAAACCCTTACATTATAAAAATGCAGTACAAAAAAATATCGAAATTCTGTTTCAAGTTAGGTTGCGTAAATATCTGCCTTATATTGTTTTATAAAGGTAACGAAAAGTAATTTCCCTAACATTTCAATCACTAAAAGTAATCAGTATGAAAAAATTCCAAGCGTTGTGGAAACTTTGCCAAAACCATTATAAACTAGGTTTATAATGGTAACCGAAACATTACCGCAACCACTGCTGTGACCAAAGTGAATTAATCGAGAGTACCCCAGGTTATATATGGATTATATAAGAAGTTATATTAAGGTAACCAGAAATTTTTATTACTCATTTTATAAAACTTTTAGTTACATAACGCTACCTAATTCAAGTCACAGTAATCTTTATATAGTCCTACATTTAAGCTTTATAAGGGGTTTATAGTGCTTTGATAATTAGAAAATTAACAACCGAACTCCACACTTGATTGCCTATAAGATCCTAGAGAAAACAAATCATTCAACTATTGCCCGATTCGTAAATGATTCCATAAAATCATTGTTTCCCAATTCTTGTATGGACGAAAAAAGATGTGTGTTTCTTTCTGATGCTGCACCATATATGCTAAAAGCTGGTAAAGCTGTTCAAGTATTTTACCCGAACTTACTGCACATAACCTGTTTGGCATATAGACCCATCGAAATCAGGAAAGATTTCGTAAATGTCAATGACTTTATTTCGTTAACAAAACTTCCGAATTTTCCACTACTTCCGGAGCCTGTAATAACGCGATGGGGTACCTGGTTGTGAACGTAGCACTGTTCTATGCTGAGAATATTGAGGCCATTAGAGGAGTAGTCGGTCAATTTAACAGTTCCGATGCACTGGCGATTGCATCATGTCAGCAAGCATTTGAAGACTCTTTAATAAGGAAAAATATAGCAGTCATGAAAACGCACTTCAATGAAATATCCGACGTAATTGAATTGAATTCAATTGCAATAATAGAAAAAATGATGCACTTCCGAACACATTTTCATTAAAACTCCAAAATAAGTCAGATACTGTTCTTGCCAAAAATCCAGGTTTTCAAGCGATTAAACAAATAAATGCTTACATTAATAGAGCAGGTCAAGGCTTACCTGAGGTGATTTCTGAAAATATGGCGTAAAATTTTAAATTTTCCCCTGTTAAATGGATAGACGTAGAACGATCATTTTCGACGTGCAAATTAATATTTAGTGACAAACGTCACAAATTTCGAATTGAAAATTTAAAGAAGTATATCGTAATTTACTGCCATAAAAACAATAATTAATTTTTAACTCTTGTACGTTTTGTTGATTTTCAATATTGGTTTAAATTATTTGCTAGATTTAACTTGTATTTTGATTTACCATCAAAAAAATGATCTTTCACAAAGTTTTTCCTTTTTTGATACCACATATTTTGGCATTTTTTATTCATACTTTAGTAATGTATCGGTTTGTCACCTTCAGCCCGTACGATAAAAATGCACCCATCTTTGGGAAATGTGGGAAAAATTCTACTCATTTTTCGTAGGCCAATAACATTTTACACAAAAAGCGTTAGACTTTCCCTAATACGTATAGGATTATCTGAGAAAAATTTGCAAAATGTTACTGCGAGAGTCTAAGATTTTTTTTTTTTTGAAACTTTTAATATGGGTGAGTTGGCCCCCTTAGAAAGGAATACTGTTAAGGATTCCAAAAAATCAAAATTTTGGTTATAATAGTCTCATAGGTACTGGAAAAATGTTTTTTGTGTGGACTTATAAGACAACTCTTATAAAATTACTCTTGCGTCCATCTGTTTGAATATTATTTATTCAGCTGTCACTGGAAAATTTGGATTAAATTTATATAAACACTGTAAGAAATAATAGAACTATTTCCTAAATTTAAGACACGTTTTTCCCTAAAAGTAAATGTAATTTTCTCTGATATAAAGGGAAAATCATTTTAGTTTCCCCAAATCAATGGAACATTCAATAATTTTAGGTATTTGGTACCAGAAACCTATCAAGTATGTAAAATTCCCGAAACGTTAAGCTCTCTTGGATATAAGGAAGAGAACATTCAATAAAGTAGGTATTATGCTACATTTTTCGTTTATATAATTCACAATTGTTTTTGAAAACAAGTCATATATTGTTTTTCAATATTTTGTTTGAGCGCGCCCAGCGCACCAACATAACTTCCATACTAAAGTTATGTTGGTGCGCTGGGCCATAATAAATCTTTTTTAAAGGGGGTGGCGTTCTATCACCTATGGTGGAGAGTGGTGCTATCACCTATTCCCTACATTTTAGAGAATAGTCCTTACGTTTTAGGGGAAAAAACTAAACAATAATTTTTAAATTCTGTACAGTTTAGGGAATGTTCTCTACATTTTAGGAAATATTCCCTAAATTTTAGGATGGGGGGGGGGGAATTAAAAAAAATGAAAATTCCCTACATTTTTGGGAATATACCCTAAATGTTAGGAGAAAAAAAGAAAAATTCCTTACATTTGAGGAAGAGAAACGTACCTACATTTTAGGGATAAGACTCTAGTCCACATTTTCCAAGGTCGAGCTTTCACTAATCTTATCGGCAAATAACTAAATTTTGTGACACAAATTGTTGCCATACAATTTAGGGAATAAATTTTTACTGAGTAATTAAATTCGTTGATATAGTCCTGGAACAGAATCCTAATGCGCGAGCCCAACTCTCTCTTAACAGAATTATTCTCTTTTCATTTGCTGTTTCCTTAGAAAGCTTTCCGCTTACTTTTTAGTTACTTCCTAAAGCAGTCCAATGTCTTTACTGTTGAACATGGCTAACAATTTTTAGACTGATATATTCCACTCAGACTCTTAAAGGGGAGCCTATGATTTCTACCAGCAAAAATTACGATTAGAGTTCGAATCGGAAGCCATTCGCTCATTCGAGGTTTGACTTAGAACTCAAAGTCGCGCTCGACTCGATTTCGAGCCGAAATTATTTTCGGTAAGTCGAATCAAAATAACGAATCGATATCGATTCGTCTCCTCGGGAGTTTTTCGAAGTTTTTCGTGTATTGGTGGTGGTGTCATATGTATTCGACGTTTCTTCATTAAAACAAGAGGATTTCAAAATGGATAAACAGGTAAGTTACGCTTTGTGAAAACTACTCGATGTCCAGTTGAAAATGAACAGTAAACTGTGAGAAACACTTAACATTTACCAAATGCAACTTTTATTTTTTTAGCCTTTCACCACTTCACTATATAGCTTTTTTTCGGTCAAATACATGAAGATGAATGCCGCTGCCACACTAAAGTCAATGCCACACGAGCGCCTTATGTCAAGAAGCCTTTGGACCGCGAGCCATGAGAGTATGTAAATTATTGTGGCACAAAAATATATGGATTTGCAAAAGGGTTAAAATGTCTAAATGCTCATTCAGAATTTGCATATCTTAAATGGAAGAGGTTCAAACTTATTTTCTTCCTTGAGAAATAAGGGTAAGTTCTTCCCAATGGTACCGTTTCAGATATTCGCAAAGCTAAAATACATAGAAGTTAAACTTATTCTAAACTTCCTTCAAAAATCCTTTGGAAAGACTTGAGGATGAGTGGTAATAGTTCGTCTCGTAAAAATGATTATGCTATTGATCCTAAATCAGCTAACAATGAATTTCTTCTGTCTTGTAGCTGATACTGTTGACGCGTCATTATTTCAATCTTATGAATCTGACAACTATTCTTCTTCAGCTCCAATTATTTATTGTTTTCTCGGGTCACAAATGAAGACTTTATGCTATAACTAATAGTATTAAATCCTGTGCGATTGGCGCTGATAATCTCAATCATTGATTCATTAAGATGTGCTTGCCTTATATTCTTCCCGCACTCACATATATTTGTATCTGGTGCTTTAATACTAGAAGATTTCCTGTGCCATGGAAGATAGCTAAAGTAATACCAGTAACTAAAAACACCAACTCACATTGTAGTGAGTTTCGGCCTATAAGTATACTACCATTTCTCTCTAAAATAATTGAGAAAAATATGCACTTACAAATCTCTCATTATTAATTATTGAATGGTCTTATGCACAAGTACAATCCGGTTGTCGTCCTGGGCATAGCTGTACATCTGCGCTCCTTAAAATGAGCAATGACATCGCGCGTGCGGTCGATAGAGCTGCACTACCGGTACTAGTTCTTTTATATTATTCCAAGGCCTTTGATACCGTTAAACATACACTTCTTCGAATGAAACTTATAAGGAATTTTAACTTCTCTTCATTCAACAGAGTTAATTAATGACAACTTGAGCAACAGGTCACATACAATTTTTGCAAATGATTCTTAATCATCTTTTTTTAACAGTGATGTCTGGAGTACCTCAGGGATTCATTCTTGAGCTCCTGTATTTTCCATGTTTATAAATGATATATTTGCTCACGTCAAGTATTCTAATCTGCACTTGTATGCTGGTTATGTTCAATTGTATAAATCTAGTGTACTTGGCCTGATTCAGGATTGTATCGATAGGGTAAATGAGTATTTGGAGGCTATTTACTTGTGGTCTGTAATAAGAAACTAAGACTTAATCCCTCAAAATGTAAGTGTTTGCCGATCCATAGGCGAGTACTAAATATGGATGGTTTTCCGTCAGTTTCCGTTAACAACACTGATGTTCCTATTGTGAGATCTAGTCTCAAACGATAAGGGAGGGGGTGCCGGTTGTAAAAAGAATAACTCAGCGTTTCAAACTTCAAATATAAAAGTTTATTATTACAATTCATTTACTTAACCCAATATCACAAAAATTCAAAATTAGCTTAAAACAATAAATTCAAGAAACAAATCTGAAATTCAATATAAATTCACAAATTCAAAATAATCCCAATGACGTGGTCCGTTTCTTTACTTTTGAATAGAAGAAGAAGAACAGAATTAATTTTCTGTCAACAAACAAACTGCTGTAGAAAAAATGTTAGTTCTGCTACTGCGTGTTGGCAGAAGGATAGCAAAGTGATGGACAGAAGAACTCTCTGCGAATCAAATTGACGATAGCGGCCCGGTCAGACAGGAATGCTGAATAAATAAAAAAAAAAGGGCAACAGCGTGCTGCAACGTGTGGTGCGAAACAGATGTAGCACAATGAAAGTTTGTCAGAATTATTTTTCTGCTCAGGTGGGAAATTTAGATGATGAATGTGGATAATAGGAATTTTCGGATTAGACTCTGAACAGAATTAGATTTCTGGAATAAGGATAGGAATAATTTTAGATTAAACTCTAAACAGAATTAGACTTCTGTATAGAAATTGGGAACACGATTCTATATTCAGATTATACTCTGAATCAGATGAACTCTGAGCTTTATATAGCCGTGGTCACTAGTTGTGTTCATCCCGCCTCTCGGTGTTGTCCTAGCAACGATTATTACAATTGCTTGTATTATGAGTGAGACGAAGGCGAGGAGTAATGTCATTTGATGACATGAAAAAATGTAAATATACAGAGGTATGTAAGTTTGCTGCTTTATGGTATTTTGGTTTTAAAATAGTTAATTTTATAATTGTTTTCTTTTGTTTTTTTTTATAATTTCAGCTAAAATAAGTTGTCACGGACTGCAGTCTTGAAGGGTTATAACAATATAACTTAGTATGATAATTTTGTTGTGGTTCAGCTAAATTGCATCTGGTGGATATGTGCAGAGTTAAATTAGATAAATGCTCTGAGATATTTTAAGTTAGTCTTAATGCTTTGTGTTCTTTTCCTGTCTTCTTAGGAGGTGTTGTTTTGTCGATGGAATCATTTGAGGTGTATTTCCGTCGGTGGACTGAACCCCTATTGTTGATGCAGCTAAAGTTCTTGAGGTTATTTTCAATGAAACACTAATCTGGGATCTGCATATCAATTCTGTTGGGAGTAGTGTTTATGCAAGACTTCGTTCTCTATGAGTGTCTAGCCATTTCACACCCATGCCTATGCGATTATTTTTAGTGTGTACATTGTTAATACCTATTATGACTTATTATGACTTATACGAGTACATGTGAAATATTTGGAAAGCTTGATTACAATTATAAATGAGATTGCCTTTAATTCTATCATCCGATACATACATAGTCTCAGGAGATATGATGATATTTCTCAATTTCAGCATTCAATTTCGGGGTGTTATATTTCTGTTTATCTTGATTATTCTTAGTAATCTATTTAATTAAAATTATTAAGTTTAAATGTCCTCGATATCTTTATGACCTCTTGGTATTCTGTAGGTGCAACAGAACACACTATTTGTTACTAACGCGGAATAATTTCCTTATCACCCAACGCCTGTTTTTTTTTCCATGCTAGTAGAATATGGAATGACTTACCACAATCGATAAAAGAAATGATCCAGTCCAACACTTTAACTACAATTAGAAGTAGTGTTTTTAATTTTTTTAATTTTAGTAGTTGGCATTGCTTTTTTCTTTTCTTTTTTACTTTATATTGTAATTTTTTATAGTTTTCGTTAATTATGCTCTAATTAGTTCAGCCTTCTGTATGCCTTACGTACTACTTAGTCATATTGCTTTTATTTTGATTTTCTCGTACAAATAAAATATATTTATGTCTTAATTGTACAATAATTATGTTAATAATAAATTTAAATTTGACTTTGAATTATTTAAAATTCCCAAAAAAAAAAAAACACATTAGATTTAGATTTAATATTCACTTTGTATTGTGAATAAAATTCAAAATACCGCTGCGATTAAGGTACGGTGTAAGTAAGCTACCATGTACCATTGATTATAAAGTACACTTTATAATCAATGCATCTATTGATTTCTTCTTTTAATATTTTGCACACGTTTTTCCTAAAATTGCTTTACATGAAAGGGCTACGGAGGAAGGATGTAAAATGATAAAGCCAATGGCTGTGAGCCGCTATATAAAGAATTTTGGATAAAAATTGGGATTATCAGATTAACAAAAATACAGGCTCCAACGATGGGGGGGAGGGGCGTTGAATCCCTCAAAACCACCCCATATATATGGCCATGGATGCTTTAAGAAATGCCTGGTGAAATACTTTTGTTGTTTAGTGGATGCAAAAGTTCTTTCGTTTTTTAATTTTTAAAGTTTTCCAACAGAAAATATAAATAAATAACCGGCCAAGTGCGAGTCGGACTCGCACACGAAGGTTTCTGTACTATCGTACAAAATTTAACACTATGTACTTTTTATTTCTTTTTTCAAATGAGAGTAGGCGTCATGTGAAAAAATAATGCTGTCATTTGAAAATCATTTGAAAAAAAATGCCTACTTATGATAATAATAATTAATGAGAATAATACGAGGAAAAAATGCCGAAAAAATCACGTTTCTTGTATGGGGCCCCCCTTTAATTTTGAATTTTATTTTATTTTTATTATGTTCTTATAGCGGCAATAGAAGTTCACAATCTATGAAAACTTCAACTGTCTACCTATTACAGTTCATAGATACAACCTGGTGACGGACGGACACCGAAGTCTTAGTAATAGGGTTCCTGTTGTTACCCTTTGGGTACGGAACCCTAAAAAGACATTATTTGGAACATTCATTTTTATCAAAAGTTATAACCAAACTAAATAGCTAATAGAAAAGAGCAACATAATTTTCCATTGTGCGAATGAAAAAGAAACGAGTCTTTCATCATGGCGCACGATCATTTTGAAGCTCGTGTGATATTGGCCTGAAGTTAGTATACATAACCTGAAAAAATCTTGTACCGATGATTTTTTGTAGTTCTTATAATCACAACGTTCTACCAACACATTTCTCCAAGGACATCATTCAACTTCGTATTCGATAATAAATCTCTCACATTCCGTTGTTCAGGCCATATCATGTCCTAGTTGGAAAATCCAAGGTCATATTTGTTGGATCAGTATGGCTCAAATTTATATCGGTGTGACCGTGCCGATCATGTTGGTTGTGGTGTATCTATTTATATGAAGAAATTTTTCTGCGTCTTGCATTAAGCCTGTATGTGTGGAAATTTGCAATAGTAATGTTCAAAAGTGCCTTATTGTTTGTATGTATAGTCCTCCTAACTGTTTGTCTCCTGATAAAACTACTGATCTGAATAATATTTTAATGAACATGATGTGATTGTATGTGGAGACGTAATAATACCCACTTGTATTCTGTCATCCAATCATCGGACTTATACATTGTCAATTCTTTACCCACATACCATAATGCAAATTCACCATCTGTATTCAATTTGATTTAAGCCACCAATCGTAACAAGGTTCTTTTCAACAATCAAATTGATCCTCTAAATATTTTCGATCTGCTATAATTTTACCATACACAGAAGTATTGCAAACTGCATTTCTTTACGTAATTATGAGATCGTTAATTCTAGTTCGCTACTTGAAAGGTACAACAGTCTCCCATGGGATAATGGGCCCTATTCTGTAATTTTTCATAAAATAATATTTTATGTTATTTTATGGCGAAAAAATCCCTTCTTCATAAAATGAAAATAAAATATTTTAAAAATTCGTATTCTGTCGTGGTTCCATAAAATTATTTTATGAATTCTTTTATGAACACGTAACATAAAATATTTAGTACATTCCGCTATGTTTTCTATTACTTTTTGAACAGCTGGTCAATTGACATTTGCGTGATACTCTATCAAATCACCCACTAAATAATCATTTATGAATGCAGCTGCTTCTTTCTTAATAGCTCTTGAGATACTTTGGGTGTAAAAGTTCTAAAATATCACAACTCCTGACTGGAGTTTGATACGAACCATGTCCGTAGAAATGCAAAGCAGCAGAAACACATCCTTTCCGTTCAATTTTAGATTCCTAACTCAAAGTGAACGGAATAGATGTCTTTCCGGTATGAGGCTATAGTATTTGAATTTGTTTTCTTAAAACGAAACATTTTGGGTATAAATTAGAATTATTCATAAGTTTCCAAAATAAGTTTACAAATCACAATATAAGAAGTTTATTAATTATCCAGCCGGAAGAACTTTTGAAGCCTAAGGCTGGGCAACTCACATGGATCGTAGGAATCTCGAAGATATCGTATCGTATGATCTCTTCTGCATAAAATTAAAACCTAGGCAAATATAATTAACTTTTTATATTTTATCATACACTGCACTGGTGCGAATTTCTACAATTTCTAAAAAAATTGTAATTTTTATGTATGGCGGTGGACATTTTAGTTTGTAATTAAAACAATTTTCGCACAACGAATGTTCATTGACGCATGTCATTTTCATAAAATGTGTCAAAATACCTTTAAAATGTGCTGCTTAGGTTCTTTTATGTTATGCTCCATAACAGGAAATATTTTATGTTACGATGCATAAAATAAAATAAAATTTCTGGTACAGAATAGGATTTTAGGGAAATATTTTATTTTAAGGCATAACATAACATAAAATGATAAAATTTTACCGACAGAATAGGGCCCAATATATGTTATACTATTAACATTGACGATAAGTTTGATTTATTTCATATATATATATCTATATTTGCTATATAATGAGTTCGCCCTTCTTCGAACTAATTTTGTTACACCTAATGCTATACCTTGGTTCTCGTCCAAGATTCCTGACCTCATAAATGAACGCGAATTTTTATATCGTCGGTACAAGAGACTCAGAATGATGGATTTAAGATTGCCTTACAAAAAGTGTACATTCCAAGATCAATACAGCTGAGCATTTTTCTGATAATTGTAAAACTTTCTTGACAGAATTCTGTCTTTTAAATGAATTGAATACATTTCATGTGACGAAAGATTAATCTCTTGACTTAGTATACGATCTATGCGAAGATGTATGCAGATATGCACTTTCAAAAAATTGATTACATTTTATAAGTAAATCTAAAATAGTTTCTATTGAAGTTTTAAATTATAGAAAACAAATCTTTAATTATGGTGAAACCGAGACAGGTAATCTTTCTCCACCAATTGATTTAAAGCATTTAAAAAATAGAAAATTAAATACATCCGTTCGAGAGATGTGGACATTTGTTCATTTCCTTCCGGTTTAGTATCTAAAGAATGATATCTAGACGTTTTTTACAATTCTCTTACGATTACGAATAATAGAATTTCTTTTAAGATCCGAATATGACACAGAAATATTAAGCGAACTACGAATCCAACAACAAGTTTTACAAACAACTTTTTAATAATGTTTAAAACCGATATGTCATTTCTTAAATCATTATGTAACAACAATAATTATTCAAAGTGGACTTTTCAAATTTTTATGGACCTACCGCTAATAACTCAAAGCATAGAGAAGCCAAAAAATATCAACTTGAGTTTAAGCACAAAAGCTACATTAAAAATTTTCAACTTTTTGACAGAAAATAAATTAGGACTTTCAAAAGATTTTAGTATCGAAGGTACAACCAGCTTTAATTTCGTTATGAATTTATAAAATGACGACAATTACGTAAAATTTATAAGAAGTTTTAAAGAATATGTTCAAATGGATAGTTTTCATATCGATCTTTAATAATTGTTCATAATAGGTGATATAATATACTTACTGGCTATTGTGAAAAGAGCAGTGGGGTGGGGGGGGGGGGGGCAATCACCACTCCTGTGGCTACTGGTAATGGATGAAATTCTCATCAAATTAGAGAGAGAGGGATGTAAGGAAGTTGCCTACGTGGATGACATATGCATCCTGCTAACTGGCAAATTTCTCTCTACTATTAGTGAAAGGCTCGCATATGCGCTGCTTAAGCTGGATAACTGGGCCAATAATAGTGGATTGAGGGCAAACCCCTCGAAGACGAAGCTGGTCCCTTTTACAAGAAGGAGTTGGGTACAAAGTTTCAGACTTCCAATGCTGAGTGGAGAGGATCTTATTCTCTCCAGTAAAGCAAAGTACTTGGGAATCACACTCGATTCCAAGCTAAGCTGAAAGGTTAATTTAGAAGAACACATGAAGAAAGACAGCGAGGCTTTCTACACGTGCAAGAGAATATTTGGAAGAAATTGGCGATTAAAACCCAAAGTGGTACGGTGGATGTACACAGCTATAGCTCGGCCCATCCTCTGCTACGGCTCCACGGACTGGTGGACGGCATTGACGAAGAAATGTCAAAAATCCAGAGGGCTGCCTGCATGGGAATAACTGGGAGTATGCGCACCACGTCCACGGCAGCACTGGAGGTCATGCTTGACTTACTGTCGCTGGACCTCTATTGCAGAGGTGTAGCGGCAATTAGTCTTGTCAGGCTAAGGACAGGGAGACGGTGGAGGGAGTGTTGGGAACTCCAATATACTCCAGGAGATAGACTCTAGTTACTGCACGGATGAAACAGACTACCAAATACCAATCTTGTCAATGCAATGATGCCCACCAGGAACATCGTAGCATCCGATCTTTCTATTGTTATGGATAGTTCCAAGACAAGTGCAGGCACAGGGGCTGGAGTGTACTCCAGAGATCTACAGTGGCACGAGTCTCATAGACTGGCTGACAACAGTGCTTTTCAGGGAGAACTTGCAGCGATTTATCAGGCGGCAACATTGGTATCTATGTGCAGAGCGCCCTCACGACACATATGCATATAATACTGATAGCCAGGCAGCCATCAACGCGTTGAATGCTGCGCTGGTAAAATCAAAATTGGTGGAGTTATGCAAGACTAGCCTTGAGGTATTGGCTACAAGGCACAAGGTGACCCTATGCTGGGTACCTGGCCATAAGGATATCTCAGGCAATGAGATGGCTGATGAGTTGGCCAAAAAAGGCTCTGAATTGGATAGCTCCTCGGCGGTAGCTTTCGTGAGGATCTCAATATGAACAATAAAAGAGAAAATCATCAGGGGTGCCTATCAAAAACAAGCCTCAGATGGACCAACAGGGATACCTACCGTATTGCGAGGCAATTGTGGCCTGCATATGACAGGAAAAGGACAGGGGAGCTGCTTAACGGTAGTAGAACAAACAACAGGAATCCAGTAGGGGTCCTTAGGAGCTGTAAGGACTCGGAGGAAATCGAATCCGTCCAAAACATGCTATGCGAATGCTCCGCTCTGATGAATAAAAGAAGTAGGCTACTGGGTAGCTACTTCTTTTCAAGTCTGGGGGAACTGCAAAGCAAGAAATTTAGCTTTGTCCTGAGTTTTCGGAGAGAAGCAGGATGGATCTAGTTAAATAGTCTTCTAGATATCTTGAGTTCAATCAAGGGAAGTAGGATTGAGGTGGAGCGGCTTATAATACTCAACGTAAAATTAAATTATTTTTTTAGATTTGATCTTTTTTATTGTTGATTGCCAAAATCATGAAATATTAATAAGTATTACCATAATATCAGAGCAATATTTTTCTATGGCTGACAATTTTGGGCAAAACACGTTAATTTTACGGTGGTATTATCAAAATATTCTTTGTTTTTTTTCAGTGTACGGGTATTCATGTACTATGGCAGTATTTCCCAAAGTGTGGTACGCGTACCCTTGGGAGGACAGGAAGAGTTTGAAAGGGGTACGCGCTGCACCGTGCTTTGCCTGCATCAGGTGCAACAAGCAGATTACTTTTTTCCGATTACAAGCATAGAAATATAATCAATCTTATTATGGTTGTCATTTCACTCCAACCGGCACGACTGTCTCTAAATTCATTGGAACGAAGGGAAACAAAGGAGAATAGACACGTTTCAACTGAAGATATTCTGAGAATTGAGTAAAAATAGCCGATAAGAAAAAGCAAGCGACAAAAGTCGAGAGCATAGACAAAATAAGTCATACAAAGTCTGTACAAGTAGAACAGAAACCAGTAACGCCTTCCTAGAATATAAAATCGACGATGCCCCGACTTGATGAAGCAACTAATATGATATTAACGATGCTGGTAAATGTGATACTCTGAAATGTATAACACAACATTTAGAAAATTTACAAGTGAGCCTGAAAAACTATTTTCCTTATTTAAAAAAAAAAATATTGAATGGAAGATATTCGCTCCATGCCAGAAGGTTTATAAGAGGAGTTCATCTCTAAAACTGAAATTTGTTGTAAATAATTTCAATAAATTTGCAAAATGCATTGAAGTGCAAAAAAACATGAACCTTTTGACTCAGCGATCAGAAAAGTCTCGTCAGTATGGTTATCTCTGATCGTCTATGATCGTGTATCGTATGTGAAAGAAAAGCAGTTATTGGAATTAGCTTCAGACGGATTCTTAAAAAATAAACATATGGAGTGAAAATGCAACATGTATATCCTGTTATAACGGAGAAAGCCCTGAAATACATCTTGCATTTTCCAACTTCATATCTATGTGAAGTTGCTTTTTCAACATTTGTAGATATTAAGTAAAAATGGAGCAGAGCAGGCTTTTCGCAGATTAAAACTAACAACCAGGGAACCAAATTGTGATGTTCTGTAATCTCAGCATAAATAATGTTATCCTTCTCATTGATTATAATGAATGTTATTTATAATATAACTTTTATTTGTTTTATTTATGTTTTATTATCAATTAATTTTATTTTTCGTTTATGATTATTTTATTTTTTGTACTAAAAAAAATTAATATATTTTTATTGTGATTAATGTATATTTATTTTTACGAGGGTTACTCAGTGCTACGAAAATTATAGAAGGTGTACACAGATCTCTAGAGTTTGGGAAAAACTGTACTAGGGTATCATAAGAATTGGTCTTAGACCAGTTATAGCTTTTTTACTTGTTTTTTTTTTCTTCTCATTTTTGATATGTTTTGTTGTATTAAGTACAAATCTAAAAGATGCTATTCTTGTTGCACCAAATCTAATTAATAAATAAATAATAATAATTTTATAGCTTAAGCCCAATCGTCTCTAAGTGGGCGGCAAAAGTCCCTTATATTTAACCCAATTACAAGAGTTGATTACAATGGGCAACTGGGAGGGAACATATCAAGTTTTGATTACGTAAAATACAGTTGTGTCACTGGGATACCTCCATTAGGAAATATATCTGATAATTTCTGACTAAACCTGTTGCCCCTATGTATAAAAACCGATAATTAATTTTATTTCTACTGCGAGAGCCAAATTGAACACTACGTCCTTCTCAACACATGTATACATTACACAGATCAAATTATACTCAACACCTCGGGTACAGTATAAGTTGAAAGGACCTGAACCGAAGAAAGGCGTGCTTTCTATATCCTATAATGTCATCTAGACTCCACTTAAATCAAGATGCGGGGCTTTCAACTTGCTGAATTTGCTCCCAACAAATTCGTTGCTGGCCCGGTGTTTAGTCGAAACGCCTGTGCAATATCATATACAGTTCTCACACAAAATTTATTTCTCCCAGCTGAAGGTTGCTGAAATGGCTATAAAGGGATTTCCTAAATATGTTTGCATCAGGCCTTTTTAGTTGTTTTTACTTAACTTTTCCAGCGGCTAGGTCTGACTGGGATAAATTATGCAACCCATTTTACCGCTTTTACAATTTCATTTCGTTTTCAACCGAAGATTGTTGATTGTGGCATTCACTTCGGTTACAGTAATATCCCAATTCGTCCTTCGTTCAATATAAATTGAGCTTTTGCTGTGAATTGAAATTCGATCGTTGTGGTTTTAGTGTTAGTATAAATTTTTAATTAATTGGATGCTCTGCCGACATCTTGTCGCTTCCTGTTTTTGTATGTATAAATATATGAAAGCTGCACTGCATCCGCTGCCTCTTGAGGCTATACTATGACCTCCGGGAAATTTTAGAGGAACTATCAAATGAAATGTACCTAAAGTTGTGTGACAATTACTGTCAGGAAAAAAAAAAAACAAATAAACCGGACCTGACATTAATTGGCTATTTTACAATTGGTTTTTGTGGTTATGTTAATGCAACGTTCACGAATATTTGTAGTGAAACATTAGAATGACAATGGCAAATCAAAGCAGTTTCAACATTTAATTTCCGCACCATACCGGATGTAATTACTTTTGATTCATTTTTCAGTTAAATTTTGTCGAAATAGGAAGAAAAATTTCCTTCTCTCTGTGCAAATTGGAAAATAATGGAAGAGAAAAGGACTTTCGCAAACAGTTGTAAATCGAAATTTTCGAATTGATATCCAGCGAATGTTGCATTTGGCTGGTTCACTTCAATCAATATCATGTCCCAGTTGTGCTTTACGGATGAATGGGAACAATGGCAATCGGATGTATCCTATTGTACCTACTATTCTAGATCTTGGTTAGAGATAAAGCCCTCAGTGCTAATTGTGTACTACTGGCCGACTTAGGAAGGATATGTATAACTTTGTATGGAAATTGAACTGGCTGTACATGGAATTGCTTTCCTAACGATCCGATTAGCATCGCTATCTGTAAGCTGAATTGATTATTAATATCTTTATGTTGTCTGCTTAGTTGTTAGTTAGGGACTTGTTCAATGAATAACGGGTAGCAAATTGTGATGTAATCCTTTTCAGAAGAATGTAAATGGAGGGAATTGGAATTTACAAAATGCCTCTGCAATTATGAATGTATTTGAAGTTTTCATAATTGATTATTCGAAGTATGCAGCTATTTTGTTAGATAAGATGGCGTTAGGTGAACTAAGTATTTCAAATATTTTAATTTTCTCATGAAAGCCAATTGTAGTTGGAAAACGTATTTGTTTTCATTATGGTGTCGTCATTATTGCTTTACCTGCTTAACAAGTGAGCAAAACGTAAGAAAAGGACATTTTTTGGAATAAATTACG
Organism: Dioctria rufipes; assembly: GCA_963924295.1. Classification (NCBI taxonomy): domain Eukaryota; kingdom Metazoa; phylum Arthropoda; class Insecta; order Diptera; family Asilidae; genus Dioctria; species Dioctria rufipes. Next base: position 168,187,049 of record OZ002742.1, on the reverse strand, counting down.
AAATTAGCTATTTTTATCTTAGATTTTTTAGAAAACATGATATTTATATTTACAGAGGAATTAGGAAAGATGCTACTATTTTTAGAGCACTTGCAATATAATATGATATAATAGCTCTTATATTTTTAGGGTTACATTTGTGTGTACTAACATTTGTAAGACAAATATTTCAGAACTAAAAGTTATTAATTTATATTTACTCAAATCTATCCGCACTTCTGCACAGAAGTCGTTTATAATTACATCGTTTATCTATAAGAGCAGCTCCCAGGATGTCTGTAACTTTGATCTGCTATTGCTGTAGCAATTTGCTGACACATTTAGAAAGAATTTTGTTTGTTTAAGGAATAGATCTATTGTGTTTTATATATAGATTGATTCAAAATATTAAAGGTGTTGAGGTACCTGAAAATTTAATCTTGGTATCATTTGACGTTTATTCATATCTATACCAATTAGTAGGGTCATAAAGGTCTTCTTTAAATTAATGGATTGTAAAGTTAAATGTAAAAGTAAGGAAAAAAAAATGAAGAATTTGATTAATTTGTTTATAGGCCAAAACTACTTTCAGTTGTATGGTAAATGTTATAATTTTAATGGTGGCCTGCACTCCATACACCGTTTTCACTTTTGTTAGTTGAAATATTTATGATTCACCTTGAGAAAGGAATTGTAACAAATCGTGATTACAAAAATTTTTTTGGTTTCTGGTATCATTATGTGAATGACGTTTTGTGTCAATGGAATGGTAACAGAAAACAATTAGAAGACTTTCTACAGTACCTATGTTCATAATATTGATGAGAATATAAATTTCACATTGGAAGTAGAAAAAAATAATAATACCATAAATTTTTTATTATTTTTTATTATTAATTATATTAAGCTTTATGTTTTGATTAAATTAAATATTTATTCTAGTAGGTACTACAATGCTTATTGTTTACTTTGTATTTCCTTATTGAATGTGAATTTAAGCTGGTTTACGTTCGCGATTGTCTGTCGGCAGTAGGCCATGATTTAGTATTAAAAAAAAAAAAGAATAACAATTGCACGCAAGTTCGATTTTTGAATTTAGTTACGGTAGTCGCTTGTAAAAGATATTAAAGTTATTATAATAACTAGTTTGGGGTTTTTAATAATAGTCTCTATATATTGTGGTTTTTTAATAACAGTCTATATATACAACCAAATGTCACTTATTCAGTCCTTTGAGCTGGGAAATAAAATTTTATATTTAAGACAAAAGTGTTGTAAAAGTCAGAATTTATTAAACGTCACGTGTTGCTGAACTCAGCCTTAAGAACTTTTTTTTAAAAGACAATCCACGGCGATCCGAACGAACTTGATTATCTTGATATATGTATATGTGTGTGCGTAAATCATAATTTTGTGTTTACTTTTTCTTTCATTATGTTTAATTCATTAGAATCGTGCGGTTTAAAACTGTTTCCTATTTAGAAAATTTTAATTTCATATAATTGAGAGCTTTTAATAATAATTTTTAAATTTTATATGAAATGTTCAAAAACACGATTATTCCTATATTTGTCAAAACGATAACGATGTGAGCTGTCAGGCATTGTAAAACTCAGTCTCAATCACACTCAGATGGTTCAGTTGACAGCTGCGTGACATGCAGAAAAATTCTTACCTTGGACGGGGACTAACTTGGTCCCCACAGTTTCAATATTTTTTAACGCAGTAGAATGGTTAGTTCTAAACTATGCGCAAACATAAGTACTTAAGGTAGCGATACACGGTGAGAGACTTTTGGTTTTCAGTCTCCGGTTTACAGAGATTAAAATATCCGAAATGTTTACACGGCAAGAGACTTCTGTCTCTGGAGACAAAAAAAAAATTAGGTCCGTAGAAACCATAATAAAAAAAAAACAAAAGTCTCTAGAGACACATCTCCGAAGTTTATACACGAAATTTGAAAGTTGGTCCATAAAGATCTTCAGAGATCTTTGTTAACTGTCAAGAAAGAAATTGTTGGATAGAATTATCTCAAAAGTTACTAATATTTTTAGGTTATGGGAAAAGTGAAAAAGCTTAAAAAAATTTATCCTTGTGTGATTTTTTTCCTGCCCTAAATCCATTATATTAATTATAAATTTTTTTATGAATTTATTTGCAACAATTTGTCAAACTTACTCCACTTTATTCATTTTCCTTTCCGAGTAGGGCTCTTAACTGACCAGAATACACAAATAGTCTCCGGAGAGCTAGAAATGACAAATGAACAAACTTGGGAGACCAGAGACCAACCTGGAGACCTGTTTGTTTTAAAAGAAACGATGAGAGATCGGAGTACAAAAAGTTTCTAGAGAATAGGTCTCTTTAGAGTTTTTTTGCCTCTCTAAAGTATATATTCGAGTATCTGGGTCTCCAGGGGCAAAAACATTAGTCTCTGGATGCCAAGTCTCTGGCCGTGTATAACTTCACTTTTACCCTGCTCAGATCAAGGTATACGTTCTTATGTACTGGCCTCTCTATTTGTTTAAATGTAATGTATGACCACAATTATTCATACAGTTTTCTCCACAAAGTAGATCATCTCAGCTATGCGACATACTAAATGAAGGGGCAGGTCATACCAAGGTATATAGAAGACAAGGTATTCTCGGTACGAACCACGTTCCACCATTTTGTCTGGAGAGAAAATTGTGGTGACGTCCTCTGTTCTTAAAATGTACTCTTTACATATAAAAATAGGAAAATCTTTGATATCTTAATAAATTTGACAACAAATTACTGAAATTGTGTATAAATTGAAAGTTTTGAATATTTTAGATGTTTTTTTTATAAAGCTCTTACCATAATTAAGTTCAGTAAGGTAAAAAGATGTACTTTCAAGTTCAAGTGAAAATGTAAACAGAAACAAAAATAGTTTTTTTATGCCATAAATTTATTAACATAATAATGATTTTGTAGCAGTAAAATATTTAATTAATACATAATTAATATTTTTGTGTGTTTATTTTTCTTTTTTACTGCATTTAAATTAGTTTTCATGCTATAAGGTAAAATTCAATACGAATAGTCACAACGTACCTGTGTGAGATGATTTAACTTACCAGGAGGCTAACTTGTGGCATAAGAACTTTCATGAACTAGTCAACGTCAGGTATTTGGATACAAATATGTATGCAAGGCGAATGTATCCAGTATAAACTGTGTATTTGAAGACAATTTGAATGTTGAACATTTGCATACCTGTGAATTTTATTTAAAAATGGGTTGACATAACTAATTCACATGCAAATACCTGACGATGACTAGTCTATGAACGTTCTTATGGCACAAAATAGCATCCTGGTAAGTGAAATCACCTCACATAGATACGTTGTGACTATTCGTACTAAGTCAGCTTACTGCTTTTGACAGTAATTTCGAGTTCCGTACAGTAATTCCATGTAATATACAGTAATTTTCACTGATTGCTGAACTTACTATATTATTCTTTAAAATTTCATCAGCTTTGAATTCAAACATAAGGCTGTGTTCAGCTTGACGAGGTTTGAAGCGATGCGGTTACGCATGAAAATTCACTGAACAAACAATGCGAGTTTTCATGCTGACGCGGTTAAGGGCGGTGCGTTACGATTCGTTCCAGAGCGTTTAGAGGTGGTTAAATAAGAGATCATAATTTTTTATTTCAATCGCGAGAAACCGGTTGTGTATTGGTTGAGTGACATTTTGTGAATCCTCATTTGTAGAAATAATCGACGATATGAATGATGCTAAACTTATTCTTAACCGCCTTGAAATGTACTCAAAAGTAGCACTTTTCATCCGAAAATACGCATAAAATCTTTCACTGGATGCACTTCAATTTTCTTTTCGAAAACTTTTGATTTAAAATATGAATTTTCATATAGAAAAACCAGCATTGAACTGGAAATTGAAGAGATATATTTAGATGGAAAGGTCTCAGCATGTCTTTTAGAAGATAACAATTTAATTTCTATAGAACTTTTAGAATTCAGAAACAATTGCTTAAAATGTTATATTAAAAGTGCGGTACAAATAAAAAAACGGTTCCCATTCGATTCTATGCAATGTCTTCTTTGAAATTTTAGATCCTAGTACTTAATTTTCAAAAAATGGATCAATTACTCCTTTTTGGCAAATCATTTTCGCAATATACATGTTATTTGACTATAGTATTTTTAATGCCTTATACCCTAGGACCTAAGCAGAGTAAAATCAATGACAAAATCAATTACGAATGAATAATTATTGATTTTGTCCGTCTGCCTAACATATTAGTTTCTTAATGCAGACTTGTTAGGGCATTATGAGAAATTAATAATAATTTTGCAATAATTGAGTTTTGAGGGCGGGTTTGTCATACGAAAAAAGGAGATGCATCTCTATTTATTTGAAGAAACTTCGTTCACATTTAAGTCAACAGATTTTTTTCTGTCTTATCTCAACAAAATGGAGATTAGAAATAGGTTAAAAAACTGCACTTTACAGAGAATTTTGCATGTACTAAAAATTTGTTTAAAAAAACTTATTGCTATAAAATTGAAATAAAGCCTGTTATTTAATAAATATATGTACGACTCTTAGATCATATAACGATATGTATTTTTTTTACGACACGGATGGGAAATGACAAGAGGGATATCGCCTTGTTAATCGTCAGTTCGACAATTCTAATTTATTTCTGACATTTCAGATTTTATGACAAGAAGTTCGGGTTTGATTTAGCGATTTTGTAGTAAATAACTTATGAAAAGTGATTTTTACTTAATATTAGTATGGTACAATAGTGAAATATTGTTTTGTGAACTGGATTTTATATAGTCGACACTCCGAAGTCTTGAACTATCGTGATAAAGTGCGCTGGGCTGTGCTGCAGAAACAACCGGTGATATTCTCTTAGGAATTCATTTTGCAGGCAAGCTTAATTCTTTTAATAATAAATTATAAAATAAGAGTGAAATATTTCAAAAAATAAACAGCCGTGGCAAAATTTTTTACATTCTCCAATGCCGGTATGTTTGTTTATAATTGAATTGTCATTGTCCCCAAAGACAACGCCAGAAAATATTATTACGCACCACAAAGTGATACAAGCGACATCTATTGGAAATGGAAACAACTTTAGGTTAGTGACATCATAGTAAACTATGGGTTCGGGGAACGGAATATTCAGGAAGGTTCTAGGATAATTTGTAGAATATAAATACGGCGCTATTCACATCCAAGAGGCGAGTCTTATTTCAGCCAGTGAAGGGAACGAAGTAAGTTATTTGGATTGCGATAATTAAAAGTATAGTACTAGCGATAACTATAAAGCGTTGATTTGATAATTGTTTGTAAATGTTATAAAAGTAAACAGTGAAGTTAAATAAAAGAAGAAGAACTTATTATTGATATCTGAAATATTGTGTTTTAAATAACGAACTAAGGCCACGCTCGTAACAATATTATCAGAAAATAAACGTGGCACTAGGAAAAAAACGTTATAAAAATATTATAAAATTATAAACTTAAAAATTAATTTAAAAATGTTGTGATATAATTGGATCTCTTCTATTGAATTTCTTCAATACTCAAAAAAGTTTCAACCACTAAATTATTCGCCCGGTGTGAAAATATCATAGTTTACTACTTCCATAACTAAAACGAATACATCGATGCGGTTCTACTAGTTACATGCAGAAAAATGCTTAAGTTTTTCTTCCTCATAGCCTATCCTTTTTGTTATATGATCTAAGGTATGACCACGAAATTATGGAAGAGAAGCATGTCTTTCATATATTCAAAATATAAATAAGTATGAATTTTTTGTGTAACGACGTTTATACACAGTAACTTTTCCATGAAAACAGTAATCTTTTTTCAGCTGCACAGTAATTTGAAATTTTGAGTTAACATTGTGGCGACGCATCAACGTCTGTTTGCCACCTTTCTGAACGTGTGACCAATCAGCGTGTAAATCGGGCAATTTTAGGCATATAAATGATTCACTATTAATACCTTGATGAGTTTAGAAAGTTGTAATTAGGTAGGCGTGTTTCTGAATTTTCAGATTATTTTGTAAACAAGAGAATTATTAATTTGGCAGACTTCAAGCTAGCAAGTTCTATAATAAGTTAGAAATATTTATTGTAATATTTTCTTTTGTTGGCACCACATTAATTATTATAAAGAAGAAAAGAATAAAGAAGTTGGAGAGACCTTCCATAAATTACATCGCTTTGTTTGACATCAAGACTGTGCAGATTATGACAATTATGCCTGAACGGTAGTCAGGATTCTATCATTTTCCCCTTTATAGATAGGTCCTCAAGACAGCTGTAAGATCGAAGAGATTTTACTTCATTGTTTACCCTGCTGGAAGCGCAGCATATAAACACAATCGGATGACATACATTGAAGAGATTTTGTGCCGTCATTTATCCTGCTAGGATCGCAGAATCATTGAAGAGATTCTTTTTCCCATTGTTTATCCTACTGGGATCGCAGAACATGAGCACAATCTGATGGCACACGCACCGACCTAACATAGCGTAGTTCCATCTCATCAGTACGCCTATTAGATCTGTTGAGAAACACTGCAACCATATTGGCATAGGGACAATTGGTTTCGTTCTTTATGTGTATACTCTTTATTCAATTTATAGGTTGTTCCTTGATGTAAGAAGTACTTATCACGGTACAGAGTTATCACCTCCTCAAAGAAGATTAACTCTCCTGTACCTAAGAACGTCCGGAAGATATCACTCAGGACATTCTTTTATTACTTGGCCCAATTACTTCAGCATACTACGGCGTTGTCACGTTCACGCCAAACAACGGGTAGCAAGAGTATCCTTGTGTTTAGTTCCAGACCTTAAGGTTCAAACCACGATCAAGCACGTCAACTACAACATCTGCTACACCCTCAGCCTAGCCATTTGGTAACGACTTTCATCAAGTACAACAAGGAGTTGTAAGTGCTCACGACTGTACCCTTCAGTTCGTGCATTACCCAACTCGACCCAACTCAATATCTAGTGGGGTCCTGCCATCCTCATACAGGGCACTCACTAAAACATCACTGGATGGAGATGAAACCCTCAAACCCACCAATTGTACTCTTTCCTAATAAATCTTCTAAATTTATTTTATTTATAATCTTTTCCAATACATTTACAATTCAAATCTGTACTAGAATCTAGTAAATTACACTCTTTTCCAACTAATTCACTTTACTTTACGTTTTTATATGTTATTCTTATTGCTTTCTCACTACGTTGATCAACCCTACTATCTAATCTAATATGCAGTCGTCGTCTTATTAAAATATTAATTTTAAGACGGTAGGAATAATTGCATGTATGTTCATGTAATTATACTAGAGGAATTAAGTAATATACGTACTTACAGTTTACATACGAAAAAGAAACAGAAAAAGAACACACTTTATGTAGGTAGGTATGTGTATAGTGGGAGTGAGATGTGTGCCTGATAATCAAATGCAATTTATGCTTAATTGCATTTTATACCTAATGTAAGAATGAATTTTTAACTTAAATGGGAATGAATGAAATTATTTTTTGTTACATTGTATTGTATAGGACAATATATTGATGTATTGGGATATGGGTTTTGATTTAGGGCGTTGGGCAACTGATTCACAACACCTGGGCATTCTCCTGACTACTCGTTGCAATACACGACACGAGGTTACAACTTAAATTTGAAATTCATCGCAATTAACTTTTACAGATAATATAATAGGAGTAGATTGGAAATATTCGTATAGCACTAAAATATTGTTGGCTTTCCATGCGATGATCAATACTAAGATTAATTAATTTCCCCATGGACAATTTTGCCTATTAAAAAGAACTAAATTTAATTAAAAATTTTGCAGAAAATAATTATTTTAGTTTCAAATTAATAGATAAAATCATTTACAGAAAACGTAAAACGATAGTTTTGATGAGAATTTTTCCAGAAGCGCAGTCCAGTGAAATGGGTGAAATTACTTTTCATAGGTAGCACTTCATACAAAATTGCCACCATTTTGAGAGATAAGCTTAACGTTAATGTGAGTTTTTGTAATAATGACACAATAAATTTATGATATTGAACTCGATACGCAGAGCTTTTGCAAACGACGGGGGTATATGAGATAAATTGTAATAATTTTAGTTGCTGTTATATAGGGTAAACGGGTAGAGATCTCTGTACTAGATTTTTCGAACATATAAGATCTTTTAAGTATTATCTACAGGACTCCGTTCTTGCCAAGCATTTAAATAAAACTGGACAAAAAAGATATTGCATGTTGTGGAGAAAGGTAAAAATTGAATATTTTGGAATTATTTAAAATTAAAACAAGTACAAAAATTCAAATTTGTTTAAGGCCAATTCCTATGATACCCTATGTGAATACTGTTGTGAACTTAACTTTAACTAGCGGTCATTGCATTAGATAAGCGGAGGCACTTATTTGACATGTAATTTTAGTATAGCTGTCATACTGTCATTCCTACATTGTAGCTGGCCGCGAGCCATTTCCTTCCTGATCAACTCTATTGTTAATAGTTATTAAGATTAATTAAAGTTGTAATAGCCTACATCCGTTGCTGTTTGATTTCTACATACATCCCCCGCCCACGATATAACAGAATTTTGCAATAATCAGCCCGATAATGGACAAAGCAACTTTGGAAGCAGTTTTCAGATGTAATTTCGATGGGTGCAAGTTGATTTTTGAAGTGGTTTTGTACATGTGACGGCTCGTCGGACAGTACAAATGATTATAAATAACTGCATATGATTTCATTATTCTGAAGAACGTTTCAGTACAATAAAAACGTCTAGGGCTGATTGTTTTTACAGAATACATAAAAATCCTAAATTTTTTTATGGCAACAACAGGAAGAGGTTACCAGATTTAGTACATTTTTAAAGCTGAGTGCAAAATTTCAGCTCTCTACGCCCACGCGTTGTCAGGCACCAAATTAATAGTAAAAGACCAAATTTTTGTATGGCAACCGTACGAAAGATTTATTTTTCCGCGGACGGGAAAGGGTTACCCGATTTGTCCCATTTGGGACTTAAAGTTACTATTTTTTTTAAAAGATCGTAAGCTAGTCAGCTCTCCAGTTATCGTGAAGACGGACGGATGGACATGCAAAAATCAAAATATCTAATATTATGCACGGGTGTGCACCCATTTTTCTCTACTAGCATTATTTACATATGTGCGTTACAAACGGAATGATAAACAAAGTATACCCTATGATTTCGTCTAGGCTATAAAATGGACTATATGCAAGCTCATATTAATGACCAGATAGATCTTAGCAGTTCTCTATTGTTAATTAGATTAAGTGATCAGCAGTGTTTCAGTGAAGTGCTTGAATTGTGTAAAAATTCATACAGGGAAAAATTTGTCGACGACATTTTGCTAATTCGGAACGCAGTAGTGTTATTTCCGCGGAATTGTCTACGGGTGTTTCCAACCGGTTAATTCACGCGCGTGTATTAACATAAGTGTGTAATGAGATGGCACTCATAAAAATTACATCAGCGTTTGTTTTAATGACAGAAGGGGTAGTGCTTCCAGTTTTTGAGGAAGGACTCATTTTGAAAGTGAATATCTTAGTGAGTGTGGCTTAATTAAAACTTTTAAAAAATGATTGAACACTATATTAAGCAAAAAGCCGACTATTTAAAAAGCTACAAGACAATGTAGCCAAACTAGGGATAAAGTACAACGTCAGAGAAAAAAAAGTTAAGATGGATATTTACTCCGAACTGGCCATTTTATATGACCACGCTAATTAGGATGATAAGAACGATGACGATGAAAGATTTCTAAAAAACTACGACGATAACATTGACATGGATTCAATAGCGAGCGCTGCCTCTAGTAAAAAGAGGCAGAGCCGCAGATGGTTACCGGAAAAGCTGGGAAGAAACTAAGGCCTGATTCTGAAACCATTTTTACCCCCAACCCAAGGCAACCGAGACGCTAGATTAACGGAGGTGAGTTAAGCTTATGGCACACCCAGGAAGAAAATCACAATCATATCAGTTCAAAACAACCACGGACTAAGGAAGAAGTCAACTAAAGTTCCCCTCATAGTATGCTTCAACTTGTACGTAAAGGATCTCGCTACAGAATGTAGCAGATTGCAGACAAAGTCGAAATATACGGTCTTAATGTCAACAGAACTAAAACCATATGGAAACCGGCAACAATCCAAGATCAAAAACTACTCTTTAAATGATAAAGTGTAGCAAAACAAACACCTTTATCTTCACCCCGCCAGAGGAGAAAAATTTAAATCTAGTTTTAAAGAATGTACACCACGGATTCGACACAGGTAACGTCAAAGAGGATATAATTCATCTAGTCCCAGAAGCTAAAGTATCAAAAGTAACCAGACTACCCTGCACAATAGAAGGTGAGACATAATTCGCAACAACTTCATCATCTAACTAGAACGCTATCTGACCGACCAAAGGGTTACCTGGGAAAAGTTAAGAAGTGCCGACATTATACAATGCAAAAGCAAGTTCGTTTATGCAAGTTTAAGTATGTCTTCAGCTACACTGGTGATAGTGTAGTTGTTTTAAGCCTTAAAGAAATAGAAGCATTTGGGATAAGTAGTTTAGTTATGAAAATAGTGTTGCGTTTAAAAAAAAATAAATTAATTAAAAATACGCCTCCGAAAAAGGTGAGCAGAAAATGTATAGTTCTGGAACAAATTATTAATATTTTGAATATGTTGACCAACTGGCGGGTGCACTGTGTCCCATAGATACATAGCAATCTGCTTTTCTGTGAGTATCCCTGGATCCACGAAAACTCAGTAGTTACTAAGTAGCCAATAGTAGTTTTATGAATACGACAGAAATTGTTTGATCCTGAATCCGGCCTTCTAGCATGATTATCTATGATCCAATTGTCCGTTAACACCTCTTCTAGTTTCTTGGTATCCGTTCTGATCCCCCTCAGGTGCTATACTATTTTCTTCCAATTGCAAGTAGCCACTAATTGCTTCGTAGTGCAACAGTTGCTCCGATTGACCCGCCGATAATTGACCTTAACATTGAGGTCGTTGGTGAGCTACCCATTTTGGATCCCCTTTTTTGATTGCCCTCGATTTCTCTACGCTGTATAGAAATCTCCTCTAGGCCTAATGTCCGTTTGGCTGTCAGTATATATGCAGCTCTCTAAATCGTACAAAACCATTAAGTGATACTTAGAATTTTTACATAACACATATGGTTCGTATAACGTGATATCGTATAACGCAGAAAGTATCCTCCGCATTGTACACTATAAAAAAATATTTCCCTAAATTCGGTGGCAACAATTTGTGTCACAAAGTTTAGGCATATTTCGCTAACTTGAATGAAAAGTACACTTTGGACTTTGGAGATAAGTAAGTTTCACCTATCTATAGGGAGTTTGAATTCAATAGGCTTTAATGAACTTTCTATCTTGAGAAGGGAAATTGTTTATATATATGTTGGGTGATATTCAATGAATTAACTAAATACACCATTCAATTAATATAAATTTTTCCACAAATTTTGTAGAAATATCCGTAAAATTTAGACAAATTGTTGAATAAATTAAGGGTAAACAAATGTTTGAACTATACATATTTCCATAGATATTATGGAATAGTTCATAAATAAGTTCAAAACTTTTACCTTGAGTACGGAGACTTTTACATAGTTAGTATAAAAAAGTACCTTTGATAAAGGGTTCATAAGTAGATGCGTATTGAGTAATTTTCTACCGAAAGTAGGAATTCTTCCCAAAGGAATAGGGGAAAATTCAATGTACTATACTTGATGAACCATTAAACAAATTTAAATAATAGATGGAAATAAACATAAAGTATAGTGAATTATAAACATAATGAATGATCTTTGCACAATTGGTGTTTTAAACATACAAATATCTCCATTGGTATTAGTGGTACTTTTCCCTCAAATTAAGTTTGCCTAAAATAATTCATATTTTTAAAGGAAATAGGTGTAAGAGAAAAGTGATTGAACGAAACAAAAAAAAAAAAAACAAAATATAGGTATACAAAGAATTCTAGCAGTTAAGTTGTACCTACTAATTCAAAATTAACATATAATTTTCGAAATAATAATTAACTGCAATAAAGGTTTTCAAACATACGATGTTATATAATTTACAAGCCGTTTCCTATTAATGCTTGTAACTATTTAACGTTTTTTAAATATTTTATCACTTTCTTTAACAAAACTAATAATTAAAAAAACTAAATGAAATAATTAAAGAATTCACAAAATTTCTCATGCTTAAAAGTTCATTCCATAGGAATTCAATTAGATTTCAATTAAAAGAAAAATTATTAATTCACGCACGTCTTAACCAAAAGGTCAGAATGAAACTGTACAGTGTACACATGCGTATTTCATCGCGTTTTAATAAGATAATATGCCTTGTATTTGGGGTATTTTTACTAAAGTGAAGGGTACAATTAATATAACTAATGAAATTGGACTGGAAATGAACTGTACACATGCGGTATATAGGTATTATTCTATTATTTAATTCCGCTTTCATAAATATGACCTACAGGTAGGGAATTTTCACTACACTGAAGGGCTTAATCAACTTAAGCCATCTGTTCTGCCCAATGAGAACACTCAAGAAAAAATATAGAGAAGGATGTGGACTGTAAATAATAACGCCGGGGAATATTTTATAGCCAGTGGTTTATTGTACGCACGTAAAACTTAAGTACAACACTACAACTAGAACTAAAATTCACAAATTCAATTTCACACTTAAGAACTAAACTTCAATATATTCAAAAAAATCGCTTACTCACTACACAATAATAATTTCAATATAATACTGTCAAAGTTGTGGCTACTTTGACCAATGGCACTATATGTATATATATATAGGTATATAAATATATTAATTAATATGAAATATAATATATGATTAATCAAAGATGTACTCACCAGTATAAAACTATGGAATCGACTTTATGGCGTTGGTAATCAAATAGTTAGTGATTATCTTGTTCTAGTCGTTCCCCGGAACAAGATACTTTACTTCGGTCGAGACCCAAAGCAAAGTTGTATTAGTCGTGTTTATTCTAGTCGGTACCCAGAATAAATATCTTTATCTCAGTCGAGACCCAAGATAAAGGTTTGAGATTAGTGAGTGTTATTCTAGTCGCTACCCGGAATAACTATCTTTATCTCAGTCGAGACCCAAGATAAAGGTTTGAGTTAGTCTATGTTATTCTAGTCGCTACCCAGAATAACTATCTTTATCTCAGTCGGTACCCAAGATAAAGTTGTTGAGTTAGTAAAATTTATTCCAGTCGAGACCCAGAATAAATATCTTTTTCTCAGTCGTTACCCAAGATAAAGTTGTTATTAGTAAGATTTATTCCAGTCGAGACCCAGAATAAATATCTTTATCTCAGTCGCTACCCAAGATAAAGTTATTAGGTTAGTAAGTTTTATTCCAGTCGAGACCCAGAATAAATATCTTTATCTCAGTCGGTACCCAAGATAAAGTTGTTATTAGTAAGATTTATTCCAGTCGAGACCCAGAATAAATATCTTTATCTCAGTCGCTACCCAAGATAAAGTTAATATGTTAGTAAATTTTATTCCAGTCGAGACCCAGAATAAATATCTTTATCTCAGTCGTTACCCAAGATAAAGTTAATTTGTTAATAATTATATTTGATTACACTAGCCAAGTCGAATTCCAAAATGATGCGCACTCTATAGAAGCTGGATACTAAAAGAGAAAGATTCAAGTTGGCCTGCGACTTATATTGCCTCTGAACTGCGCACGGCACCAACAAATTATTTTACCTTGCGCATAACAACCAAAGTACATTGACCTTAGCAGCTGTGCGTAGGTAGCAACAGAAAGTCCGTTGACCTTAACAGCTGTGCGTAGGTCAGACGAGTGCATTGACCTTAGCAGCTATGCTTAGTACGTACAACGTATTAACTGAACTAATAGAATATACCTATACATACACAATATGGCCATTTCTAAATTATTTTTAGTTAATACTAAAATGTTTTATGCTTTTTAAGCTAAGTAATAATTTGCTAATAATATACATTTTAATTTCAATTAAAAGCCTGATGAATTCTGTCGATCGTGTCGAGATTTTGTAATGTGGAATGTAGCGATCATGTGTCGATTGTTGTCTCCACTAAAAAACTGCTTTATCGACGAGCTTGTAGGTAGGTATATGTAGTTTCGTTCCCAACCTAGTTTCAATAATAAGAAATGCTTGGAATTAAAATCTTTTGAATGATTTAATTTTCAGGTGGCTATTTAATGTTGGTTTGAACACCATCGATAGTATCAAATCAGAGGCCACCAGTGATGATAGTATCGAACCCAGATTTATAAAACTTCTCCTTCCAGTAATATGTAGTTCCCTGTGTTATAGTAGTAGCGTACTGCAGGCAGGTGTTGCTGACGAGACTCGACCAGACGATTCAAGTCTAACTTGGACAAGTGCCCGAGAAAAAGAGGAAGAAAAAAAAAGAAGAAGAGTCAGGGAGGTCGAGAAGAAAAAAACGTGATTCTAGAAAGGTGTGGAAAAAAGTATGGTTGAGGTACAGAGAAACAGAACAATGAAAAGTGAAAATTCAGAAGAACCAATTAATAACAGGGAAATTAATCGAAAAGAAAAAATGAAATGTAAAAGAAAACCCATAGAGGTCACCGAGAGAAAAGTAAAACCAAAACAACAAAAAATAAATCGAGGGAAAAAGGCCTCCAAAAATAAAGAAAGTACTGTGTGCCTACCAAAGCTCTATGAAAAAGTATAGGAAATTGTAGAAATAAACCCAAGTAAGTACGCATGCTTTTTCTCATTTTCATTGTGGCCGAATACGTGCAACTTACATTTGTGTGTGCTGCTCACTTACCAACGATCAAAACATAAAAAAAAACACACCGAGAGCTTATTGTACTGGAAGGACTCATAAATCTGCCACAGGCAGGCGTTGACGATAAAGAGCTATGAGATATAGAACTGATTAAGTCAGATACGGGATATATCTAGCTGCATACCGCCGACACATTATCATATCAGATAGTCATCTATGCATATTAGAAAGTGTACCCGCACTCACTAAATACCGTAACCTATATTGACATCTTCAGGTGCATAATTAAGCTTACCAGAGTACTGTATGTACCCAGATTCATGCCGCCGCAGTCTATTAGCCTATAGAGGTAATAAAATAAACCTCTTGGTGTACTGGACGAATAGATCTACCTGCTGTGTGTCATCAATGACGCTTCATTTATACTAGTTGCATACTAGATACATAGTATCAAAATCCTGTACAGTAAGTGTTTTCACCGATTGGAAATCCACACATTACTGGCCGCATTCCATATTACCGTCTTCAAATTAACAATTTGCGCATATTAGCTCACTGGATGTGCCTACGTAGATGCCGCATCGCTATAATAAGGTATGGTGGCAATGGGATGAGCACCTTCACGTACTGGACGTATCGCCAAGTGATTCAGCTTCTGCTTGGTAGTATTAAGTATAGATATATATACAGGGGTCGAAAGTACAGCCTATTTGCGATCGAAAATGTTATATAACATTTTTTCGAGTTCGCACTATTTTCGAAGTTATAGGCGATTTTCGATTTTTTGAAAATTTTGAACCTTAAGTCACATTTTTTACCATAACTCAGTTCAGGTTGCTCACACGACGACCCTTTTTCTTGTGTTTTACTCGTAACATTACAGGCTCTCATTTGGTGTAACTCGATTTTGAAAACGTTCACACATAATGGAAAAATTGGCGATTTGTTGTCAAAACATTTTTTTCGTCAGAAAATTTATTTGCCTTCAAAGTCATAAATCTCGAAAAGTAACCATGCCAACAGATGATCCGGTTCTCATGGAAAACATCCCTCATTTATTATCTTTTATAAAAGTCCAACACGATTAGTTCACCTTAAGTATTGCCAGAGTTATAGTAAAAACTTGCCTGCAACATACCTCTTATAACTTGAGCAAAATTAAATCCTCGACCCCTATTTTTTGAAGACTAGTTGCTTCTTTTGTAGCTTTTTCTCTTAGTTTTC